>JAJMSF010000037.1:0-85815 GCA_030558275.1 Chernovozyma palmyrensis
CGCTGGCCCCTGCCCGGGGAGGGCCACTGCGTGGTGCTCAGCTCGCTGCGCTCGAAAGCTCCAGGACCCCCGCAGGGGAACTGCTCTCCGCAGGAGCCTCCACGGAGTGGCCAGCGGAGCGTCATCGATAGCGCCCGGCGGTCTGATAGTTCAGAGCTTGAGTGCCTGTCCGCAGCTGCTACGGGGAGGCAGACAGGACCGGCGCCACGACAAGGGCCGGCGATGCTCGCTACAGAGGGCTGAATGAGACGTACGGCAAAAGCCTATGAAAAAAATACTGCACAGAGCCCAAGGCTCGGAAGGGATGGCGGAGGGGCAACGACGAGGACTAACGGCGGTCGTTGGAGCCAATCCCGCGCTTTCCGGAGAACAAATGTTTCGGCAACATGGCGGTGGCGTGGCGATCGCCCTCGCCGACGCGGGCCATTCTGTTGCGTTCTCTGCGCTGGATCTTGGCCAAGCGCTCGGCGTGAGAGCGCAGCGCTCCGTCGTTGACACCGTCATTGAGACGGTCGGACTGGGACACGGGCGCCTTCTTCTTGGAGCTGGAGCGCGTGGAGTTGCGGCGGAGAATGTCCACGCCCGAGTCGGAGGCGTCGGCCCGCGCGCTGCGCTGCAACTTGGCGGTGTCGTGGCCTAGCGACGCCATGTGCTCCTCCATCGCACCGAACGAGCGGCGCACCTGGTCCCGCGGCATCACCGCGCGGTTCTTCAACGCCTTGCGGTACCGCGAAGCATTGACCATCGTCTGCTGCTTGTCGCGGATCCACTGCGCCTTCTCGTGGAGCTCGTGGGTCTCCTCGTCGCTCTCGGGCTCCGAGTCGCTGTAGAAGCCCTCGGCCTCGAGCCGCTCCTCCTCCTCCTCCAACGCGAGCAACTTCGCCGCGATGTCCTCGTCGAGGAAGTCGAAAACGTTGCGCCCGTCCAACACCTCGGGCATCACGTCATTCTTCCAGTCGTCGTCCTCGAGAACGTAGCGGTCCTTGAGGTTCACGTTGTACACACCAGCGCCACCGTTGGCCGCCTCCACGTCACGCGCGAGCTCGCGCCGCTCCGGGTCCGCCGCGTCGTACTTCTTCATCTTGAGCACCGCCTCGGGAATGTGTGGCGCTCTGGCGACGTCGTCACGGGCCTGGGGGCGGGTCACGTGGATCTTGTTCAACACGTTGCTCACACGGCCGGCTCCCTTCAACTTCTGCTCGATCCGGGCCGTGAGCAACTTCTCGCACGCGCGGTTCCGCACCGCCATCACGTTGTCCTCCTCCACGCACGAGGCAGCCATCACCTCGACCCCGGGGACCGCGGAGATGGACGCAAGGAGCTCCTGGCGCTCCTCCGAGAGGTCGGCCGCCTGCAACACGTCGCTCTTGTTCATCACCACGAGCACCGACTTGTTGGCGAACAAGGGGCGGATCAGGTGGAAGAGCTGGGTCTGGGCCTCGATCGAGAACCCGCACTGCTCGGAAAGATCCATGAAGTACAACACACACGAGCGCAAGTGGGCGATGGCGTAGATGGACTGCATCTCGATGTTGTTCATTTCCTCGGTGGGCCGGTCAAGGATCCCGGGGGTATCTATGGCCTGGAACCGCAAGTATTTGTAGTCGAAATGGCCCACGTAGAGCGACTTGGTGGTGAACGCGTACGGCTGCACCTCCACGTCCGCCTTGGTGATACAGCGCAAAAACGACGACTTGCCCACGTTGGGGTACCCGCAAATCAAAAGTGTGCGGGTGTTGGGGTCGATGGTGGGCATTCTGCCCAAATGCTGGCGCACCTGCTCCAAATAAACGAGCGGGTCCTTCAACTTCTTGGCGATGGTGGCCATCCGCCCGAGCGCGGCCCGCTTCAACTGCTTGCACTGGTACAACAGCTGGCCGAACTTGAGGAGTCTCACGTAGTCCCTGGCCACCTGCTCGATGAGCGTTCTGGCCCGCGATACCGCGGCAAGCGACACCTTGTAGTGGTTCTTCTCGTAGAGAGTGTCCATGAGGTCGCGATGGAAGGGGTGCACCTCGTTGATGTTGGGAAACCCGCCAATAATGTCGCCAAACTTCTCGGCAAACCCCTCCGCCGTGAACTTGACCTTGCGCATGTAAAATGCCCGAATTCTGGTGATCTTGAACCCGGGACGGATCACCGTCGGGGTCTTCCGCTGGGTGCGGTTGAGCACAATGTCCAACAAGTCGTTGGAGCTCGGCACCGTGGCGATGTCCTTCCAAGAAAGTTGCATTTTGGTCTGTCGATCTGGGCGAACTCTGTACCGCTCTGGCCTCTCGTCTGCTGCTCTGACGCCTCTGTTCTGCTCGATGGGGCAGAAGAGCTGGAGAATTTTCGCACGCCCCTGATGCCCTGGACCTCATCTCATTAGCCGCTGTGTGCAGGCAGAAAGAAATTTTGGGTTATATGCAGGCACGTAGGACCGCCCTGAACCCACGGCATCGGTGGCGCTCGGCTGGCGCTCCGCTGGCGCCTACTAGGCGGGAGCCACTGCGTGGTGCTCAGCTCGCTGCGCTCGGGCCTGGCCCTCCCCGATATCCCTGCGAGTTCTGGAGTTTGAGCGCCCGCCGGCGGCTGCTTGACGCTCCGCTGGCCACTCCGTGGGGGCTCCTGCGGAGAGCAGTTCCCCTGCGGGGGCCCTGGAGCTTTCGAGCGCAGCGAGCTGAGCACCACGCAGTGGCCCTCCCCGGGCAGGGGCCAGCGGAGCGTCAAGCAACCGCCGGCGGGCGCTCGAGTTCTTGGGCCTGCCGGCGGCTCGGTGTCCGCTCCGCGAGCCACTCTGCAGGGCTACCGTGAAGAGCTATTTCAGGGCCCTTGGGTCTGCTGCTGAGCTATTACCATAGGGTGCCGTTGCCCAGTCGTCGCTGAAGAGCGCGCTGTGGTGTACTCCTCCACCCACCTTCGTCAATCAGCAGCTCTGTATCCCCTCCTAGCGAAAATCCAGGACCTATGGAAACTGTAGAATTTGGCAGTACTTATATTCAAAATCAAATATTTATCGACGTTGGCTATGAAATGTGAGCTCTGATTATGATTTTTCTACACACAATATGGGTGCAAATGTTGGCACTAGACGTCAATTCCAGCGCAAGGAGTGCTGAAAATGTAAGAAAAATTGCTCACATGCCCTGGAGTATCATTTGAAACCAGCTCACTCGTTTTGACCTATCAATTGTCAAGATTTGAAGGGGTTGAAGTGACCGACCTTCGTGACCTACATATAAACATCACCGCTGAGGTCTCCTAGGCCCCCCCCAGCAGCAACATGGACGGGCCGGCTGCACCCTGTGGCCGAGCGGAACCTTTGTGGACCTATCTACACCTTTATAAGCTACATCACAGAGTGCACGTCGTTTTTTGTAGAGCTTCTGGCGCTTCGGGCCTAGTTGCGGCTCAGGGCCTGTCTCTGATCTATGGGACCCCAGCGGCCATCTGCAGAAGGACCTACTCGTTGTAATGGTACACCAAGTAATTTGGCAAGCCCACAACCTCATATCCAAGGCGCTTGGCCATTTTGGCAAAGCCTTCCGTCTCAATGAGGTGGTAGAAGGGGAACGAGGGGAACATGGCTCCGTCACGATGGACGTCGGCCTTGACCAAAAGCGCACCTCCTCCCACACCATCGAGGGGCATCTCGGTCTTTATGTCGCCTGCAGCGTCCCGGAAATACGCCATGAGCGGCCGGTAGGTGGCCATTTCAGCATAGCCCTCCACCACAATCTCATCGTCCTTGAGGCCCTCGGCAATGCGCAAGCCCTCGTCCGATTCCACCCAGTTGTTGAAATCATAAGGCCGCACATCTTCCTTGCCCGTCTCGTCGTTGTGGAAACGCTGGAACACGTTGGCAGAAAGCACGGGCTTGTCGTGGGCCATCATGTCCTGAAGCAACGTCGGCGGGGTTTCCACAATGTCAGCGTCTAGCCAGAGGCACCACGAGGTGTAGGGAGACATTGTGGTGAACACCAAGGAGTTTCGGGCCAAGGCCATCATCGAGCGTCTCTCTTTCTGAACCGCGAGCGCGTGGCGATCCTTCTCCAGCTGCGACTTAATCAGGTCCGAGTCCTGTCTTAAAATGGTGATTTTCTTCCAGTTCGCAGATTCGTCTTTAGCTTTGATTGATTTCTTGATCGCCTCCTCCAAAGATTTGAGCACTTCATCGCCAGCGCCGTTCCGCGGCACTATGAACGCAAGCTCCACGAGGCTGTGGTCGTAGGTTAAGCGGCCCAAATTCTCCCAGTACTGTGGCAAAAACTTGGTCATGGGCGTCAAAATCAACACCTGCTCACGATTGGCGAGCCCATCGGGCGAAACAGTCAAGTCATTGAGGTTATAGTGCGAGATATGGTTCTTGGGAAGGTTTTTGAGGATCACTGTGTCCTTGTTGTGGTTGAACCAGCCGCGATTCTTCTTCTTGTAACTGTAGCGAGCCTTTGAGGAGCTTTTCCCGCCAAAAAAAGACCCGGAAATAAAGAGATAAAGCACCAAGAGAAGCGCTAGGGGAGCGAGCACAAGCGCTGGCCTCCTTCGTATCAGGCGCACTAGCGCATTCTTCGAGTACGTGAGGGCCATGAAAAAAGAGCAGATGCTTTCTGAAAAGCCTGGGATGCTGTGTGCAAACTTTCAGCAAATTCGGCTGTTTGTAGCGCCCGTTGGCTGTCGTCTTTGCTGAAGAGTCGCCTGGAGCCACGTTGTTCAGGGGAGCGAAAAGATCAAAATAGTATACTGCATATAATACAGCCATACACCCCTGTGACTACAATTACCCGGACAAAGACGTGTTGCTTAGCCAGGAAGAGGCGCCTGAAGTGGGAGAGATTCGGAATTGGATCGTTCTGATGTTTCGTTCATTGGGGGCGTGTCTGTGACTTTGGGCTCGTGGTGAGATTATGTGTTAAATTGCAGGAAATGCCCAAAGAGGTGTGAAATTGTATGAGCATGAGGGACAAACTAAATTATATTCTACAGAGCTAACCGCTTGAAACTTCTTGAAATTGGCTAATTGGGTAGAAAGTTTGATACTTGGTATAGAGCTGGGCAAAAATTATGCACAAAATGAACAAAAATAAAAGATTCAGGGACCATCATCCGAGGGCGGCTGCTCACTCTGCCAGCATCTTGTCCTCCAAGGAAACGAACTCTAGCCGAAAAGATCTTTAACTTAAAAAAACTACCCCATGCATCTTCTTCGAGATATAGGCCTTTAGTATAGCTTGCATAGGTGGTCCAGCCTTTTACTACAATTGAAGTGTCAAAGTGAACGTATATGTCCTGGTGTAATCACCGTCTCAGGCTGGACCGGTTCCATTCCCAAAGACCCTCCAAAAGTCAAAGAACTAGAGCTCCCACCCACTTTGAATGGGCCATGACCCTGAAAAATTCTACACGCAATATTTGAACGCAATATTCGCCACCACTTCTCTGGTAACTTTCATCAATTCACTATTTGAAGACCTTTCCGTCAGCGATTTCTCTCTCCTCACCGTTGACAATAACGGGCTTGTCCCAGGCCAACATGTTGTTGATGTAGTCACGGTTCTCTGGGGTGTCTTCCAACTTGCTGAAGCTGTAAGATTCCCAATCAGGAGCAACATTGAAGGCAGGCTCGTAGTCCTGGCCTCTGACTAAGAAGAACCCGGTGATACCGTTGTTGTTGTTCTCTCCGTAAACCACCATAGTACCGAACAAGTACTTGGTAGAAGCAGACAATCTGTTAAAGAAACCTCCGACCAAATTGTTGGACATGAAGGTCTGGGTCAACTCGTCGTTGTACTTGTACTCGACCTTCCACAAAGACCATTCTTCAGGGTCGTACTGGTGTTCCCAGAACCAGGGGATGGCCTTTTCTCTGGTGTCCTCGTTGGAGTAAACTCTTTTCCACTCGTCCAAGGCAGCCTTAGGCTTACCCAAAGCTTCCAAGGGGTGCTTAGGCTTAGGAGCAGCAGGGGCAGCCTCTTCTTCAACGGGGGCAGCCTTAGGAGCGGACTTGGGGGCAGGAGCCTTTTCCTTCTTGGCCTTTTCCTTCTTAGGAGGAACAAACTCGATCTGCTTGTCAATGTACTCAACATCGCCAACCACAGCGTGCAAGGCCGGGTGGGAGATGATGGTCTTGAACCATCTGGTGATGTTGGGGTGGGCAGCTCTCCATTCCTTACCGTAGAGGTACTGGAAGTTTCTGAGGAACATAGTGGCAGAGTAGATATCAGCCAAAGTGAGTCTTTCGCCAACCAAGTAGGTGAAGTTCAACAATCTGTCCTCGTAGACAGTCTCGATGGTGCTAAGGTTCTTCAAAGCCTCGTCGATGCTCTTCTTGTTGTAAGGAGCCTTTCCGAGCAATGGGGCGAAGGCATTGGCACCCTGGACAAGAACCTCGGAGTTACTCAAGGACATCCATTGCAACACCTGGGTGTATTGCTGAGCACCCTTGCCGAAGAGCTTAGAGTTGGGGTCAGACAAGTTGAGCACTAAGTTAGTAGGAGATCAATAAAAGCAATGGGTTATTTCCAATGGCTATGAGTGAGACGTAATCGATAGTGTGAACTCGTTCAAAATGTGGTAGCGAAATTAATGGATACTGTGAGATGAGAACTGTGAATATGACGCTCTGCTACCTCCACAAAATGCACAATAATTGCAAGTCAGGTGGTAAAAAATGCATATTCTCCATCATCAAACATTCAGCAACTAATAAAACCAACAAAATCAACAGAATCAACAACGCATCACTCAATTGCCGGTTCTCTGCTTCTTCAGACTCAATTCCTCGACATGATATATTAAGACAGGGATAACTGTATAAAAAAAAAAAGGTTCATCATTGAAGCAAAGTTCTAGACTCCATACTTACAGTAAATGTTGACGGCAATGGACTCGGTCAACTTGAAACCCTTGGGGCCGAGGAAGGCAGGGATCTTGTTCAAGGGGAAGTTCTCCTTGAAAGCCTTTACCTCCTTGTTGCCCTCAACGGCAACATCCAAGTTCAAATACTTGATAAGGGCTCTGGCAGAGATCCCGCGCGCTTGCTCGGTGGCATATAAAGTTCCTTGAGACATTTTCTGGTGCAATTGCAGAAGGATACCGAAGACAGGGGATCGAGGTCTTGTGAGCAGTTCGCTGAAAACTTTTTCGTCGTGTCCGGGTAACTAGCTCCTAGGGCGTGCAGGGCTTGTTAGTGACCGGTGACCGTTGGCCCACGAGATGCGCGGTGGCTTTCGGAAAAATTTGACGGCGTAGCGCCGTGACATGGCCGCACGGATGGGCGGGTGTATGGGTGTAAGAGGCGTAGGTTCTGAGTGGGCGATGGGCTCTGAGTAGAAGAGGGGCCACGGCGCAGCTCCAGGGACCGGTTTCGCTCTGGGACCAGGTCTGGGGTTTTTTGTTCGGCGTTGTGAGACCCAGTACCTTCCCCGCCAAGATTGCCCAAGATTTTCTGGACAGGCCAAGATTCCCCGAACAGGGCCTAGAGGTCAGGGGATGGCGAGCAAAGCCCCTGGATAAGCCCCGGTCACCCTCGGAAAGGATCTTGCCGATACCGAGGGTAGAAAAAGAAAGGTCCCACGCACCTTGTGCACGGCCAAAGGCTCGAATCTGAACCGAAACTTGTGACTAAAAATGCAGCGGTGCAACAAGGCTGAAATGCTGCAATAACTGTGGCCTGGCCGAAACACCAGGCAAGCAGCTGACCGAAAAAGGAATATGGCACCTCATGGCATACGGTGGGCGCGGGGCCGAGGAGCGCAGTCACCTCGTTCAATAGTAGCGTGGCCCGAGACTGAGGCAAAAGCAAACTGTGGCTCCGTGGGCAGTTTCCACCCCCTCAGACTGTATTTATTAGATTTTGGGGCCCTTTCTACTGCCAATTAAGCTTTAAGAGATGTGATTAGAGCAGAAATCCGAGGACCGGAAGTAGATTTCTTTTGCGGCCGGAACTTCGCTTGCATCTGCTGCGGCGATCGTGTGCCCCATTAGGCCAATCGCCACAGTGAACGCCCAGCGATGACATGGAACCCACCACTGCCGTGATAGCGTAATTTCGAAAAAATAAACCGCATGCTATCGCAGGAATCTTGCTGCCTGAGTATATATAGAGGCGTGTAGCAGCCGTGGATAGTTGACAGGACACAGACGAAGAGCCGTGAGGTCTTAGAGAAGTTAGCAATAGTCAGAGCTTAAAGTCAGAGCTAGAAGTCGAGCCCTGGAGTCATCTTATTCAAACTTAAGAACTCTCAATCAGCAATTGCATTTTCTATTAGCAGCCAATCTCACCATGCGATTTTCTTCACTTTACAAGTCCGAGAAGTCGGACAACAGAACTGATGACCAGTTTTCCATCGAGTCCAACTCGCTGCCCAATAACGTGAATCTTGCCGTGGAGCTCGACCAGAACAAGAAGGAAATTGGCATTATTTCTGCCACCGCCTTATGTCTTAACCGGATGCTTGGAGCCGGGGTTTTTGCCACCGGTTCCACCATCTACGGGCTCTCTGGGTCGGTGGGAACGGCGCTCATTATGTGGGCCGCCGGCTCGCTCATTGCCTTCACCGGTCTCTACACTTACATCGAATTCGGCCTGGCCATCCCTCGTAACGGAGGAGAGAAGAACTACCTTGAGTACATCTACACCAAGCCCAAGTTTCTCATTACCGCCATGTACGCGTCCTACGTTTTCTTCCTTGGATGGGCCGCCGGTAACTCCATCGTGGTGGGCGAGTACCTCCTTAACGCAGCCGGCGCCGAAGTTACCCAGTGGAACTCCCGTGGTATTGGTATCGCAGTGATCACCTTTGCCTTTTTGATCAACGCCATCAACGTCAAAGTGGGTCTTTTCTTGGGAAATTTCCTTGGTTTGTTCAAGATCGCCATTGTTTTGTTCATCTCGGTCACCGGCTGGGTTGCCCTCGGCGGTGGTATCAAAACCAACGACTTCCAGCCCACCGGTAACTTTGACCACGCTTTCCGTGGTTCGTCCCCCACCGGTTTCGGAATTGTGAACGCTTTGTATAACGTGATCTGGTCTTACGTGGGCTACTCCAACGTCAACTATGCGTTGGGTGAGGTCAAGAACCCCCAGAAGGTGTTGCGTGTTGCCGCCCCTCTTGCCTTCTTTTCGCTTGTGATCATCTACATGTTCGTGAACATTGCATACTTTGCTGTGGTCCCCAAGGACGTGATTGCTGGCTCCGGCCAGATCTTGGCTGCTTCTTTCTTCCGCTACGCCTTTGGCTCAACCGCTGAGAAGGCATCCTCTGTCTTTGTCGCCCTCTCCGCTTTGGGTAACGTCATGTCGGTCATTTTCTCCCAGGGTCGTATCATCCAGTCGTTGGGCCGTGAGGGTACGCTCCCTTTCCCTCGCTTTTTTGCCACCCTGAGACCCTTCAACACCCCATTTGTGGGCTTGATGCAGCACTGGATTGTCTGTATCGTCACTATCGTGGCCCCTCCCCCAGGAGACGCCTATAACTTTGTGTTGAACTTGATCTCGTACCCATTGAACGTGGTCAACTTGGTGATTTCTGTGGGTTTGCTCTGGCTCCGCTGGGAGACTTACAAGGGCAGACGTGACTGGAACCCTCCCATCAAGGCCGCGCTTCCTATTGTTGTGTTCTTTGCGCTCTCCTCGCTCTACTTAGTGGTGGCCCCCTACATTCCTCCTGTGGATGGCCAGAGTGTGTACAATGACTTGCCCTACTGGATCCACCCTGTGGTCACCTGGGGTATTTTCGGCGTTGGGTTCCTCTACTGGGTGGTGTGGGCCCAGATCTTGCCACGTGTTGGTGGCTACCAGCTTGTGGCCAAGGAAGTGCTTGGAGAAGACGGCTTCTGGCGTAACAAGTTCTTTAAGATCGCCAACGACCAGCCGGTTGACTTGGATACGTTGGGTCTTGAAGATGCCGTTACGAACGAACTGGGAGCTAGTCTCTACGAATCGAACACCCCCATTAAGGGCGAGGCTTGATCTTGCCACCTGCATTTTTTATTCATTGAGAATTCATATTGAGATAAACAATTATTAGAGAGACTGTAGTGATAGAGGAGGTGTCAGGGCGTCAAGGGCGCCAATGGCACCGACACTAAAAAGGGCCAATAAGATCAACCAGAAAACTGGCTTAGTGAGCCGTGGCAGCTCGAAGAGAAACCGCCTGCTAGCTGAAGACTTCGGGAAAACTGGCAGAAATCTAAGGATGTGGCCCCGTCAATGGGCCTCTTCTGGGCACTGTATTGCACTATGCACCCGTCAGCAGAATCGGTGCCAAGTAGGCAGCCCAGAGGCGTTGTCTGATAAAGAAAGAACTGAATCACACAATTTCTCACTGTAGCCTTCTCATCTAGCCACCAGGTAAGTAACGCCCCAGTTCTATCTCCCAGTCCCTACCTCCCCCACAAAGGCGCCGTTGAGCAAAGGTTCTACGTGCGTGCCGCTAAGCCCAGACCCTAAATGTACGGCTGGACTCCTGACCCCTGCAGTTTTCTAAAACTCTAGGCCTTGCAGAAACCCTAGGACACTTCATAGAATCCAATGGGTGCCCCAAATCTCATCACAGGGCAATTAGCTCATCTACAGCCGAGACAACAAAATGGCACCGACACTGGATCTTTACTAGACCCTACGGGCCAGATCTCGCTACATCTCCACCGCTAGATCTCCCGCTCGCTTTGTCCCGCGGGCGACTAGCACGGGCTGCCCTTGCGCAATCGCCCCTAGATGCCACACTTTGCTGTATGGGTCAGCTGTGCCAAGAGCTCCCAGAAACGAGAGGCTGTACCCCTGTGCGCCAGTATTTTCTCGATGTTCCCCGTCTTGGACCTCGGGTCAAATCCTTGCTGCGACGACGGGGGCTGAAATGACGGGCGCTGGAATTTGCAGCTTGTCGTCAACTTAGTAGCTCAGAGGAGGCCCCAAGTCGCTGGACCTTCGCTGATTAGGAATAAGTCTCCAACATGGGCTACCCGAAAGTAAGTCCCAGACGGGTCCCAGAGCCTGGCCCAGCGGTCAACCCCACTGTGGAGCCCAAGCTCCGAGTAGCACAATAAGCCTCATTAATTAATCCTTGGCCGCTTTCATTACCCATGGGGCGACCCTCGGAACTCAGAAAGATTAATGCTCACTACTCAAGATCAATGGCTGCGAAGTTCGAGTGGCAGTGGTGATCTCTGTGCTCTTGTAAGCGCCTTCCCTCAGCATTTTGTTCAAGACATGCCAAACTAGAGCCAAATTTAGCGCGCAATGTCCCCCAGAATAGCGGCAAATTAGCGACTAGTTAGTGATCAGCTATTCAAGAGTGCTCTTTGCACCAAACCACTACGCTTGACCCTTATCTCTCCCACTGCAGGCTGAATGATTTAGTGAGTTCCAGGAGGAACAATAGGAGCAATTATTACAAAAAAAGAGAGCATCCGGCAGTTTCTGAAGCGGGCAGAGTGGATGTGCTGCTCAGCAGCACTGAGAAGAAGATTTTTAGGGACTAAAGTTCGCCAATCCACAGACCTTTGATGGAAAAGATTCTAAAAGGCAGAAACTGTGGTCTCTATCATGCCAGCTGTTTGCAGCTGATTTTGCATGTTACACAAGCCTCTGCTGGGGTCCTCAATCGGTAGGACCAGCAGATCGCATGATCCCAAAAGGCTCTGACGTCTGGACCAGACCCAGACGGCGGTTCCATCGCTCACCACTGCGAGGGATGTCAATGCGGGGCATAGTTTGTAGAACCAGTAACGACTGGATGGCAACTGAGAAACTTAAGGCCTTGTAGCTGGATCCACTGATAGACCTAGTACAGCTTTGGATCCACTGAGCTCTGAAAAAATTGAGTCTTAGGACCAGAATCCTCGAGCCAGGGAACCAGGTGCCTGATCTCCCATAAGAGTTCATGGCTCACCCTTAGTCCTGACAATACCCCTTCCGCAATTCCCACCAGGAGACACTCCAGCACAGCGAGGGACACCCCAATCCTCAAGCTCGCTGATTCCCTTGGACCTCATTTATCCCTACGCCCGTTCCCCATCAATAGACACATCTATCACCTAATCTACCCTCTCTCAAACCAATTCTATTGCTTATGTACAATTATATACAGATGGCGTGGCCATATGAAGGAGACAGGAGCCCTAAGCCCTAGATTTTGTGTCTGTTCTCCTTGGAAACATGCATAGGAGACCAGATTCCCCTGACGGACTCGTTTGTGGACAAAACCTTGTGGTTCCACTTGAATTTGGCCGCGCCACTCGCCTGTGAGAGCTCCTGGATCTTGCGCATCACCTCGTGCTGCTGGAGATTACGCACCCCCACGTCCTTTACCGTGTCGTTGCTGTAGTGGAACTCTATGGAAGGATGGCCTCTTCTCTTCGCCACCTCGAAAAATACCGCCTTCCTCGCTTGGGCCAAGCTGTCGAGCTCTCCGCTCAGGAGAAGGTCCCTGACCCCCTGCGACGAGCCGCCCCAGTTGCAGTAGTTGACCTTCACTTTATAGCACGGCGTCACATACGCACCCACTCCGTTGCGCGCTATCGCAAGCTTTGGGATGGCTTTTACTGGCATCGCTCGGTGGTTCAGCTGGTGGTGGTGCTCTCGTGGTGCTCCCGTGCTCTCTCGGAGGCTCTCAGTGAAAATTTGAGAATGTCGCATACACGACATGCAAATGTCGCTACTCGCCTGCAAACAGAACCAGAGCTGACTCACCTCACGTGACGGGCGCTTAAATTCTGCCACCGAAACACCGCAGTGATTTGCGGCACCAGCGGCTCTTCGCACTCCAAACGACAGGCGCACGCGAAGTTTCATCCATTTCGGGACGTCTGGGTTCTCCTTCGCCTTCCGTTTCCAGAAGTGATGCAATCCACCATCACTTATAAACGAAGCAGTGCCTGGTTCGGTGCTAGTAGTGAAAATTCTTCTGACTCCCATACATTTCAGCAGAGCTTCCAGCTATAGAACCAACACGATGGCTTTGGCTTACAAAAGTTACCAACAGGTGCTCAATCTCGGAGCGCCTTCATGTGCCAAGTCTCATAATCACCTGACCCCTACCTCCAAGCGAAGAACGAAGACAGGATGCTTGACCTGTAGGAAGAGAAAGAAGAAGTGTGATGAGGATGTGGTGAATGGAAAATGCCAGGGGTGCACCAGGAACTTCTTGGAGTGCTGCTGGTCGGAGAAGAAAGAGGCTGAAGCTGAAGTGAAGACCCCAGCGGCTCAAGCAGTCGCCCCAATGGCTTCAGCAGCCGTTCCAGTCACTCCCACCACGATGACCCCAAGAGCCTCCATTTCCGAGGCCTCCACTACCCCCGCAGTCACTCCCGCACCAGAGGCCCCCAAAACCGAAGCATACCCCTCCCCAGAGATGTCGCCCCTTATCCACAACGAGTCCGACTCCAGCGACATCCTGCCTCTTGAGCTTCCTCACAGCAGCTACAAAATTACAAAGCCTGTGCGGAAGGGCGCCAAGAAGGCTCATTTGCCACTGACACCTAGAGCTAAGGTTTCGAAATTTGTCATCACCTCGGTGCAGAGAAGACAACTCGTGCACATCGAGTGAGTAACTGCAACCAGCAACTGCCGAAGGCTTTAGTGCCTAAGGCTCAGTGCAGTGATCAGTGTCAGTGCCATGCTCAGTGGAAAGGCCTAGTGCCTAGTGCGAGCTCAGGTCTCCTCCTAGCTCCAGCGGCAGCGAACCAGCGCGTGTGAGCTGCCCTGCGATAGCAGACTGCGACTTTGTCGCCGGACGGTCCCGGATAGGACCTTGGATGTACAATACTACGGATTTTCTCAGCTGGCGTAGACGGTGTGAGCTTCCTGAGCCCTTAGGCTTGAGCTTCACTGGTGTCTGTAGATGGCGCTGTGTGGCCACAGCCGATGTGTCACAGGCTGCAAATTGCGGCTAGAAGCCTCTATCGGCAACTGAGAGCGAGCTCGGACGCGCTCTTGCGACTGCATACAGGACGGCTGCTTGATGCAAATGGAAGACGGGCCCAGAGAAGGCACTCAGCTCGGCAGACGGGAGCAGTTGCTGTGGGGGTAATGGCTGTAGAGCCCCAGAGTGACACGATGGGATTTGTTTCTGCTAGTCCAAAGCTGCGAATGTCCCATGCGAGAGATCAGAGCGCTGGCGAGCCCTTTGCGTCTACGGCGGCCCCTACGCCACTGAGAGCGCGCCAGGACCTTCGTCACGAATCTTCTGAGCGTTGCCAACACCCACATGCCACTGAGATATCTGCGCTTCCGAGACTGGTGACGCTCTGCTGGCCACTCCGTCGGGACTCCTGCGGAGAGCTCTCCCCATGGGGAATCGGAAGTTCTCGAGCGCAGCGAGCTAAGCACCACGCAGTGGCTCTCGCCGAGTAGGTGCCAGCGGAGCGTCGGCGATTGCTGGGCCCATGGACCCAAGAAGTGCCCGCCGGCGGCTTCGAGTCAACTCCGCTGGCCACTCTGTAGAGGCACCTGCGCAGAAATGCCTCCTGCGTGGCAGTAGGACCGAGCCCAGCGAGTTGAGCACTACACATTGGCTTTCACCAAGAAAGCGCCATCAGAGCGTCGCCGGAGGGCTCTCGGACGCCTGCGCATTCGGGAACATTCTGAGCCTTCCCCAGCCTCTCACGTGAATCGGATCCACTCTCGGTCAACTCAGCCATCAAAACATCACGTGACTTTATGTAAACTGTGGCGCCCAAAGGCGAAAGATTCGAGTGGGTGCAAAAAGTGAGCCACAGGAGTGAAATGGGCGCACCGGTACTTCGTAGGCAGTGTGAGGGGTCATATTCAGCCAATGACGTTGCGCGGGGCCCATGAGTCGATGACACTCCGCATCGGCCGATTTCCCAGCCCATGGTACTGGGGCCAGGGGTCACTACGACCCTCGTCAATTGTGCGATGTCAGGTGCGCGATAGCGCACGCGACCGAGATAGCGCCCGCTTATAAAGAGGCGATAGCCACCCGTAAGTCTCAGGATTCGGCTCCAAATATAGACCTTGGTGCAATTTCAGGTACCAGTACTTCCTAAAGCTTCCGCTTTTCAATTCACCTACAGCGCACAGCGACACCGTACCTCTACATCCCCACACCAGATGGACACCCAGATCCACGGCAACTTCGACACGCACTTTGTGGCCGGTCAAGATGAGGTGACCGAAGATGGAATTCTCACCATAAACAGAAACAACCGCAAAACCGCCAAATATCCGGAATTTCTTCCCACTTGGGACCCCAAGGAGAAGTACCCGCCTTTGAAATTTTTCAAGTTCGAGGACCCGGCGTTGCGTGCGGACCCCAAGTTCTCGAATATTTTCCCGGAGGGCGGAGATCACGTGGTGTCCCGCATTACCCCCAAGTTTGGATCTGAGATCAAGGGCGTGCAATTGTCGCAACTTGACGAGGCCGGCCGGGACGAATTGGCGCTTCTTGTGGCCCAGCGCGGGGTGGTCGTGTTCAGAGACCAGGACTTCGCCGACAAGGGAGCTCAGTTTGTTGTCGATTACGCCAAGCATTTCGGCCGCTTGCACATTCACCCCACCTCGGGACACCCACGTGACCATCCTGAACTTCACATCACCTACAGACGGGCCGACGAGGGAGAGTTTGACCGGGTGTTCTCCTCGAGACTTCACGCCATCACGTGGCACTCGGATGTTTCGTACGAGCTCCAGCCCCCCGGAATCACCTTTTTCTCGGTCCTTGAAGGCCCAGACAGCGGTGGAGACACCATCTTCGCCGATACCGTGGAAGCCTACAAGCGTCTTTCGCCCGAATTTCAAAAGAGAATCGCTGGGTTGCACGTTCTCCACACCTCGGAGGACCAGGCCGAGGATTCGCGCGGCCATGGCGGCGTTGAGCGCAGAAAGCCCGTGTCTTACATCCACCCCTTGGTGAGAGTGCACCCTGCCACCGGCGAGAAATCTCTCTTCATCAACCGTCCTTTTTCACGCAGAATCGTGGAATTAAAGCAGGAAGAGAGTGACTATTTGCTCAACTTCTTGTACAATCACGTTGAACTCGCCAGCGACTTGCAGTTGCGTGCCAAATGGGAGCCTAAAACGGTGGCAATTTGGGACAACAGACGGTCGTTGCACTCTGCTGTTATTGACTGGGATGCCCCAGTATCTCGTCACGCGTTCAGACTCACGCCCCAAGCCGAGCGCCCCGTGGAGAACCTCGAGGACTTGAACAAAGAGGAGCTCGATGTAGGCGATGTTGCTGACGCCTTGACCAGAGCTTTGTAGCTCTCTGTATAAACATCTGGATATGTTGTGCTGTGTAGGGTGTGTCGAGTATTTGTGTTTGGAGTCTTTGGGAGCCCTGGGCCGTGGGTGTAGTGTGGTTGAAATGTGGGGTCGTGCAATTTGGGAGCTCTGAAACGTGGGGAGTTCAATAAAATGGAGAGTTCAATAAAATGGAGAGTTCTGGGATCGTGAGGTTACGAAAAGGGCGAATTCTCGAATAAGAGGTCCTGAGGATTTGGGCAGAGGTTGGTTTCAAGTCCAAAAACTCCCGGCCATTGCCGCTTATACATTGACCACTTTCCAAATAAGCGCAATAAATGTCTGCTATTTATGGGAGCTATCTATTTCTCAGAAGCGTCCATAGAATTTCCCTGACTGGCGCCAGAAACAGGTGGCTCTGTAGTTGCATCCATGCGCCAGCATCTTATGCCAGCTTGTCGAAAAGTCCCCATATTTTCTAAAAATTTCAGGCATTTTGGCAAACCCAAGACCACAGCAGCCACTGCCCAGACGCATCGCTAAAAGTTCCTGGTAGCTTCAAAGCCCAGCGCTCTGTCTCCCGGTAGACGGATGATTTCACCGGGACGTGCGGCTCAAGCCTATGCGCTATCTGATCTTGCAACGGCCAGAGCTCGCAACAAGGGGTCTCGGATCGTCAGTTGCTGCTTACAAATCGTTTCCAGGGTCCGATGATAGCGCGAGATTGCACCCTCGTGTGGCGAAATTTCACCTGAGCCCATAGTGCACCCACCGGAGCCGTTTCGGTGGAGGAGCCGGTACCATATGCTTAGGGCCTGGGGTGAAAATTTCCAAATTCGGCACTCGGTGCGACTGAGCAGCCATTCGGCCTTAGCCCCAGAACGCCCTAGAGAGCGCCCTAGAGAACAGGGAGAACAGCTGAAGAGCAGCTGGAGAACGGTCCAAGAGAACGCGCAAGTAGCCCATCACCCCCTACCAGCACCGTCTTTCTGTTATTTCCTAGAATCGGCTTCATTGCCACATCGACCCACTTCCATTTCATCCTCCCGTCTATTGTGTGCTTGGTGCGACATGTGCGCAATTTTTGGCGTCACCAGAATGTGCGTACATGTGAGTCTGCACGGGTAAACTTTGGTATCCGCACTGTGGCATTGTGGCTGCGTTCGTCACCAGGCTGCAAATTGCAACAGTTGCTGCTTATAAGAGCAGTGCCTGGCCAGATCCAGCTCTCCAGTCACCAGCTTCTCTTCAGCCCAGTTCAATTTCTCAATTGCACTCTTCAAAATGACCTCAAAAACAGGCGTCCGCTTTGGAAACTACGATATTCACTTCGTGGAAGGCACAGACGAGGTGGATGACGACGGAGTCCTCGTGGTCAACTCCGCCAACAGAGAGCTCCTGCACTACCCAGAGTTCCTCCCCACCTGGGACCCCCAGCAGAAGTATGCGCCCCTTAAATTTTTCAAGTTCGAGGACCCCGGGGCCCGGGCGAACCCGGAGTTCCCCAATCTTTTCCCCTCAGGCGTCGAGTACGAGGCCAAGAAAGTGACCCCCAAATTGGGAACTGAAATCAGGGGCATCCAATTGTCCGAGCTTGACGACGCCGGAAAGGACGAATTGGCCCTTTTGGTGGCTCAGAGGGGAGTCCTCATTTTCCGAGACCAGGACTTCGCCTCCAAGGGGCCAAAATTTGCGGTGGATTACGGCCGCCATTTCGGACCCTTGCACATCCACCCCACCTCTGGAGCACCCCGGGGATATCCGGAGCTTCACATCACCTACAGACGGGCCGATGAGGGAGAATTCGAGCGCGTATTCTCCAACAGAAACAATGCCGTGGGATGGCACTCCGACGTCTCCTACGAGCTCCAGCCCCCCGGAGTCACCTTCTTCTCGGTGCTTGAGGGCCCCGAGAGCGGTGGTGACACTATTTTTGCAGACACAACCGAGGCGTACGAGCGGTTGTCGCCCGAGTTCCGCCGCAGAATCGACGGGCTCCATGTGCTCCACACCTCCGAAGACCAGGCGCTGAACTCGCGCGGACAGGGCGGAATCGAGCGCAGAAAACCGGTGCTGCACATTCATCCCTTAGTGAGAGTGCACCCAGCCACTGGCCGCAAGAGTCTCTACATCAACCGGCCATTTGGGCGCAAAATCGTGGAATTGAAGCAGGAAGAGAGCGACTATTTGCTTAACTTTTTGACCCACCACATCGAATCTGCGCACGATTTGCAATTGAGAGCTAAATGGGAGGCCAAGTCCGTGGTCCTTTGGGACAATCGCCGCACCATCCACTCGGCTATCATCGACTGGGATACCCCTGTGTCTCGTCATGCGTTCAGAATTACGCCCCAAGCCGAGAGACCTGTGGATGACCTTGCGGAGTTGAACAAAGAAGAGCTTGACGTGGGCGACGTGGCCGATGCCTTGTCCAAGGCCCTTGGTAAATAGACCAAAGTCACAAGCAAACCAGTTCGGACCCAAAATAAAATCTCTAAACAAAAAATACGACTGATTTAGTTACATCAACTGTATCGCTATGTGAACATGGCATGTAGTTCCAAAGTGACGTGAGTGAGCGGATAGGGAGAGAGGAGCTCGCAGGTTCTCCAACAATCGCTAAACCGCTCCTCAAGTTCTCACTGAAACAGCACCACCAGCTGCCCTAAAATACTCAAATTTATTTACCAGTAGCAATCTCCTCTCATTACAATTCAAAAAGACCAGTTTTCTGTCTTCAATGGCTCAATTAATCAGGCCCTAAAGATCGTAGAGCACTGCACATAAACAAGACATAGCCTTTCCCCTACCTGCCACTCAGGGTCCGAAATTTGACTGAAATGACAATGACTTGGTCAGCTCGATCTCCAATCCGCTTTGATGCCATTCTGCCTTGTTAAATGTCCCGGCTAGCCCTCCCTCAACCCTCTACCCCTTTATCAACTCACGACCGGCCTCCAGCCTCCACCAACCCCGACTCTACTAAACATCACAAATCATTCATTGTCTGCTCTCCAAAAAATACAAAACCATTAAACGTTCAAGCGTGATCAAGGAGGTAGTTAGTGGCAGCCTCCAAGTTTCCTCCCTCTTTCTCCAAGGCATCACGTGCCACGCCCTCATCAAACCCCATGCCCACAAGCTCGTCCACAAACTCCTGCTGAACGGAGGAGACAGGAGCTGCGGAAAATGAAGCAGGAGCATAATCAGGGGCAGCAGGCTGCTCACCGAAAGGCAGACGCAGATCGTTGGCGAATTCGGCGGTAGGAGCAGCCCCGAAGATATCGCCCGACTCCGCCGCCGGATTGGCGTTACCAAATCCAGCGAAGAGCTGCTCCCACTCATCAGCACCACCTGCTCCTTCAGCCTGTTGCGAGCCCGAAAATTGCGCGTCGGCCCCCGTAAAGTCTCCCGCCGGGAACGACGAGGTGAAGTCATCGTTGAAGCCAAAATCCTGGCCCATGGCAAATTCGTCCACCTCTTGCGTGGGCACAGCTTCCTGGAGCTCGTCCAAGTTGCCGAAAAGATCCTCGCCCGCGGTGGTAACTCTGGCAGAGGAACCTTCCGCTTGGGGCTCAGGCTGCTCCACTGTCGCTGGCTCTAGATCCGCAAAGACGTCGTCGAAATTGGCGCCAGAGTCCAGAACTTCTCGAGCTGCCGGTGCAGGAGCTTCTTGTGCGGGTGCCTCTCTCGGTAGATGGTCCACAGCATCGTCAAACTTTTCGTCGTGCGACTCGTTGTCAGAGCTGTCGCTCTCGTCGAATTCGAGCTCCCGGATGGGCGGGAACTCCTCGTCGATTGGAGACACAACCGCGCCATGAGGAGCATCATATCCAGGGGCCTCTTGGCCGTCCTCAGCGTTGACCATCTCAAAGGACTCGACACCAGACGACAACTTGTCGCCGTCGCTCGAGTCTTCGCCCGGGCCTCTGGAAGAAGCTGGCGCTCCCTCGGAGCCATCCTGTGCACGAGGAACAGGAGCCTCCGTCTCTGCCCCCGTCTCCGGCACTTCGGCTGACGGCTCATCCTCTGACTCGCTACGTGACTCCGCACCCACAGGCGACTCCAAGTCGCTGCGAGGCAGCTGCACGCTCGAGGGGGGCAAGTCGCCAAGGGTCTCCCGGTCACTGAGCCCTTCGACATTATCGTCACGCACCGACAACGCAGCGTTGTTCTGGACGCTGGACGTCAACGAATCGGTGCGCAGCACGCCCAAAGGAACGCCCGGCATTCCAACCATGGCACCGCCGATTCCGGCGGTGTTTTCGTCAGGGAACTGGAACTCTGAACCGTTGGGTGAGGTCACAGGGGTCTCGTCCTCCTGGTACTCGTCCGTCATCACTGTGGACGCGTTGGTGACGTTGTCGGGGTGATCCGGACGGTAGTCGTCCGGGACGTTGGTCGCGATGGGCTCGCCCAAGTCGTGGGGGAAGGACCCCGGTACGGAGGAGTCCACCGCAAAGCGGGAAGGCGCCTCTGCTGCTAGAGGCTCGGACTCGTAGTCCCGAGGGGCAGGCTCCTGAGTTGGCTCCTGAGTTGGTTCCTCAGTGTCCTGAGTGGGCTCCTGAGTTGGCTCCTCAGTGTCCTGAGTGGGCTCCTGGGCAGTAAGCTCCCGAGTCTCAGCAATGGAGGAGCCCAGCACTTCAGAAGCAGCACCCTCCAGCGTCTCGGCCACAGGGGCCACGGCAGCAGCTAATGACGAGGTCTGAGAGTCCGTAGAGGGCGCCGCGGCCGCTGACACCGCCTCCTTCTGCTGAGACGGCGCACCAGTCGCTGCATCCGCTTGCTGCGGTGCCGATTTCACCGCTCCAGCAGCAGCAGCAGCCACCCCCGCAGCGCCAACAGCCAAACCGCCCACGAGGCCCCCAGCAAAGCCAAGGCCCGTGCCGAGAGCGGCCTTCGCCGTGCCTCCCAGCGATTTCTGGGCCGCAGCCTGTGCCTGGCGTTGCTCCTCCTGCGCGCGGCGGTGCTCCTGCTCCAAGCGAAGCGCCTGTTCCTGAGCCTGGCGCTCGCGCTCCACGCTGGCGCTATGCTCCTGCTGCCAGCGGCGCGCTTGCTCCTTGCTCTCGGCAATCTTCGCCGCCAACTCCTCGTTCCGCACGATCGCCACCTGCGCCTGCGATTTGCGTACCGCCGCCTGGTTGGCGAGCCGGCTCGTCTCGGCACTCACTTGCGCCAACTGCTTCTCGAGCTCCACGTTCTCGGCGTTGAGAGTACCGAGCCGCTCCTTCATCGCGGCATTCTGCTTCTGGAGCTCCTCCATCGCCTCCTGCTTCTCGGTGAGCTCGGAGGTCACGTGGTTGAGCCGGGCCTCCGAGATCGACGCCTCGGTCCGGAGCGCCTCCGTCTCTTCGCGCGCGGTCTGAAGGCTCGCCTCCACCTGCGCCACCTGCGCCACTTCGCTCTCATACGCAGACCGAAGCTGCCGCAACTTGCCGTCAATTTCGCTCTTCGTGGCCAAGATCCGTGCTAGCTCCTGCTCGGCCCGCACCTTTTTCTCGTGGAGCTCCGCCGTTTGGGTCAGGAGAGACCGCACCTGGTTCGAAACGTTGGCGATGGCGGTGGTAGCCTCCAGGAGCTGTGCCGACACGAGAGGGTCCGCAAGAAGGTCGCTGTTGGCTGGGGCAGGCGGCAGGGCCAAGGGAGCGGCCTGGGGAGCCTGGCTACCGAAAGACAGCGCCTGGGTGCCCGCACTTCTCCCTGGGGGAGGAGGCACTGCGCGGAGCGCGTCGTAGTTGATGTGGTGCTGGGCTGGAGGGGGAGAGGTGGGCGCGGCAGGGGGTGCTGGGCCGGACTGAGCGGCAGGCTGCGCCGGGCCGGTCAGGGCGCCATCCTTTGCTCCCGTGGTCACTGCTCTGCTGGGGGGAGCCACTGGGGCCGCGGGGGCAAAGCCCGAGGGAAGGGCGTCTTTTGCTGCCGCCTCCGGCGCAGGGCTGGAGCCTTCCTTCATCAAGCTCTGGCCAAAGGTCGAAGTAGGGCGGAACCCACCCAAATTCCGCGTCTTGGGAAGCTCCTTGTCGCTCAAAGACGCGCGCTCACCAACTGGCAGCCTCGCGCCCGGGTCTCCCAGAGACACAGGGGCGGCTGGCGCAGGCGACGAGCCAAAAATGTCGACGAGGTCGTCCATGGCCGAGCCGGAGCCGGTCGTTTGGCTGGAGGGTGCAACCGGGCCAGCGGACGCCTGGGTCTGGACCGCGCCCTTGGCCTGAACAGACGACCCCTGAGCACCTGAAGCGTCTCCCACCGGAGCACCCGGGGCCTCTGCCACCCGCGCACTCTCCACCAACTCGTGCGGCACAACGTTCGGGAGCTCGTCGCCGCCTAAGCGCCGGTTCACCAAAAACATCGCGATGCGGAACTCCAACTTCGTGAACACTCCGCTGTTCTGAATGTCCGCCAAGTCCCACACGGTGGCCAAATCGTCCTGACCCAACTTCGACGACATCAAAACCGACGCCACCTGGTCCGCGCCGAGCGACCCAGTGCGAGCCTTGTCCAAGTTGTCGAAAATGGCGTCGTACTGCTGCCTGGCGGTGGCGGAGATGGTCCACGAGTGGCGCACCGTCAGCAGCGAGGAAACGGAGGCGTACGAGGCCTGGCGAGAGACAGGCGCCCCGGGCGCAGGCGCAGGCGCCACCACCGCGCGGACAGACGCCCAGATGCTCTCTGGGAGAGAGGCGGGCAACTGGCGCACGGCGCCGCTCAAAACGCCCTGGATCACGTGCATTGCAATCACAAACGCCGCCAAATCCAAGCGCCCCGAGTTCTGCCGGTCCACCAAGTTCCAGATCTGGCCCAAGGTGGCGGTGGGGATCTTGGCCTTGAGGAAAATGTCGCGCGCGGTGGTGCCGCTGAGCTCGGCGCTCGCGCTTCCCGCGGTCTTCACGAACAACTGCGCGAACCGCTGGGTGTCCTGGGGCGATATGGACGCCAAGGGATCACTGGCCCCGTAGCTGCCCAGGCCAACTGACAGCACCAGCGGCGTGATCGTACGACCCTGTCCCGTGACCGTCCGACTCTGCGGTGCCACCGGCAGCCCGGGAGCCTGGAACTGCTGCGTAGCGAACTGCTGCGTGCCCAACTGCGGCAACTGAAGGCCCACAAACTTCGGGAGCGGGCCCGGGGTTTCCGCCAACTCCGCGCTCGGGTGCTTCCCGCCCTGGGTCTGACCAATCAACCGCATGGCAACGCAAAACCCAAACTGGCTCAAAAACCCCAAGTTGTTGTGGTCGGCGATCTGCCAAATCTCCCCGAGAATCGTGGGCGGAAGCCCCGACTTCTCGAACGTCGTGCGCGCCTTTTCGCCGCTGATGATCCCGGTGCCCTCGGTGTCAAGCGACCGGAAGAGCAGTGAGAAGAGCTGCTTCTCCTCGGAAGTGAGCCCAACCTTGAGCGCTGGTGCTGCTGTTGGTTAGTACTGAAATAGAAATTCTGGGGGCCCTCCCAGTTTAGAGCCACCAAACCCCCGAAGGATCCGGGACCTCGTTAGATACATCGTCCGACGGCAGTTCGGCGTCCGCTCCGCTGGCCACTCCGTGGAGGCTCCTGCGGAGGGCTGTCCCCTGCGGGGGCTCCGAAGCGCTCGAGCGCAGCGAGCTGAGCACCACGCAGTGGCTCCCGCCGAGCAGGCGCCAGCGGAGCGTCATAGACCTCTGAGCACTTGGGCAAGAGTCTGAGCGCCTGCAGGCGGCTGCTTGCCACTCCGCTGGCCACTCCGTGGAGGCTCCTGCGGGGGGCTGTCCCCTGCGGGGGTGCCAGAGCGCCTAGCGCAGCGAACTGAGTACCACGCAGTAGCACTCCCCGGGCAAGGGCCAGCGGAGCATTATCACACACCCGGAGAGTCGTGGGACCTCGCGAGCGACCACCAGCGGCTCCTGCGGGGGACTGTCTCCTACGAGGGGGCAGAATCGGGAGCTGCCACCGACGGGACGGATGGCGCCAATTGGCCACCACTTCACACCATGGGCCTTCCTCAGTCGCTGGGCACAGTGTTGGGATTCCCTGGGCCAGCGGGCTGCGGAGGGGCTGTGGTGGCCGGGGTTTGGATCGGGTCCGGGCATTCCGGGCCAGGGAACGGGCAATTGAGCAGAGCCAGGGAGGAAAATCAGCACCTGGACCCCGCGCAGGGCCCTAGAGCGCCCTGCAAATTTCCGAATACTCACGTTGCGAGAAACTCATCGTTGGTGTGAGAAGGAAGCGCCAGCTGATGGCGGCACTGTGGTGAAAGGGGCGAGGCGGCCGTGCCCGTACCAGGAGCTTTCCTGCAGGAGTGCACCCACGTGACTCGGATTTTGCATGCAGTACCGGCCGATGGCCAAAGAAAAATTTCCTCCAGAAGCAGCGAGAGCACCCCCAGCTCCAGAGACACGCCGGACTCAGCAGACCACAGGCCCAGATCACAGCACAATGAACAGAGGCAGAGGAGGATTTAGAGGCGGCCGCGGCGGCAGAACCGGCCCCTCGCAGTTTCAGCAGGGCCCTCCCGACACCGTTTTGGAGATGGGCAGCTTTCTCCAAACATGCGAAGGAGACGTGGTATGTCGGTCTATCAACCCCAAGATCCCCTATTTCAACGCGCCTATATATTTGGAAAACAAGACGCAAATTGGAAAGGTGGACGAGATTTTGGGGCCCATTAACGAGGTATTTTTCACAATCAAGACGTCTGAGGGAGTCCAGGCGGGCTCCTTTAAGGTTGGCGATAAATTCTACATTGCACCTGACAAGTTGTTGCCATTAGAGAGGTTTTTGCCCAAGCCACCGCAATTGGGCGCTAAGCCCAAGCGCAAGAGCGGGGCTGGCTCGGGACCAGGTGCCGGCAGAGGCGGCAGAGGAGGCGCCAGGGGCGGATTTGGCGGTAGAGGCGGTGCCCGCGGTGGATTCGGAGCCAGAGGAGGATCCAGGGGCGGATTTGGAGCCAGAGGTGGCGCCAGAGGAGGATTCGGCGGCGCTAGGGGCGGTTCTAGAGGCGGCTTCGGAGGTGCGAGAGGCGGCTCCAGAGGCGGATTCGGTGGGCCCAGAGGGGGACGTTTCTAAGTGCTGGATCCTGGCTGGCCGATCCTGGCTGGCCCTTGTGGCCAGGCTATGAGTAAGCTCCCATATTCAGGACATGGCGGTGAGGGGTGAGGTGAGGGGTGAGGGAGGGGGTAAGGAAGGGGAGAACCCTCTCCAGTTGCCTCCAGACCCCCATTCCAGCCGCCCCCGCTGACTACCCACCCGCTAGTATCAACCATTACTCATTGTACATTCTATATACACTTCTATCTGACGCATCGTACTGCCTTTTGTAGCTACTCAAGCAAGCCACAGCTCTGGAGCATGGCCACGCGCAACTCCTGGAAGCCCTGGAGCTTGGGCAGCAACGTGGAGGTTCCAGCGGCGTTGAAAAACACACGCGGCAGGGTGGCCACGTCCGCCAAGCGGGCCGCCAGGATCAAGTTCTCGAAATGACCCACGATGCTGGCGTTGGCAGCGTGCGCTAGGCTGGCATTTGCGCGGCGCTGGTCCGCCGAGAACGTGGCCACATCGCTGGGCTTGTAGGTGCGCAAGCCCCTAGGGCTCAACTGGTGCACCACCGTGTCGAACTTGGTGAACACCACGTCGAAAGGCACGCCCTCCGCCGCAAGAACCTCCACGATACTCAAGTCCAAGTCGTTGAACCCGGCCATCCCGTCTACCAACACGAAAATGGTGCGGAGATTGCGCCGCTGGCGGATGTAGTCAAGCACCGCCTCGCCCTCCTCAAAGCGCCCGAACCGCCCGTACCCCGGGCTGTCGATTACGCGCAACTTGGAGCCCACCCGGAAGCAATTGAGCGTCTTGGTGTAGCCCTCGCGGCGCGAGACGAAGGCGTAGGTGGAACGCTGGGCGTGGGCATCGCTGGCGCCCCTGGGGATGCTCTCTGGTGACGGCAGGCTGTGCAACACGCTGTTGATGAGGGTCGATTTCCCCACGTTGGTGTGCCCCACAAAGAGCACCTCGGGCAACACTTTGAGGAGTGCGGGCTGGATCCCGAACGTTGTCTTCGGGATGGGTCTGTCGGCCGGGATCCGGGGCGATTGGGGGGTTCTGTGGGGCGCAGCTTGCATCTGGGCCACCAACTCGGCCGCTAGCTCTGGGCCGTACATTTTGTGGAGCCGCTCGCTCTGGAGTGCCTCATACTTCACGTCGGGGATGTCGCGGTACTTGTCGACGGTCCAGTCCAACGCGACGGTGCTGGAGTTGAAAAATGTCTGCGCTTTCGAGAGCTGGGTCTTGGTGATGGACCCGTGCTCTTCGGGGCGGAAATGGGCGCTAAGTTCGCGCGGTGAGACGAGAATTCTGGCGGGGTCCCGGGGCAACTGGGCGCCAGTGGAGACGGGGCCGTTGAGCACACGTGCGAACTGGTCGGTCGGGGGCACAGTCGGCAGCTGCGCACTCTGGGGGATGGCGGAGAGGAGGTACCGCACGTCGGGCCGCTTGGCCTGTCGCCTGACCAACGAGGGGATCATGGGGCGGTGGGGCAAAAGAGAGCGACAGAGAAAATTTCCTGAGCTCCGGCCTAAGGGCGCGCACTTGGCGGGAACCCCAGCGGAGCAGCCTGTCCAGGACCATGAGGTGGGCCGGGAGTGAGAGCAGCGATGAGGGAGACCCTCAGTTCGTGGCATGCTCTGGACGCCACTGGCCCAGGCTGGCTCATCAGGCCCCTCCTCGGATCGCTCCTTGGGACACAGGGCCCCCTACGTGTGGCTTAGCGCCCCTAGGAGCAGGGAGCGAGCGTGCGACGGCTCAGATTTCGGACCCTGAGGCCCCTGAAACGCCGACCTCAGGAGCAGCAGAACCCTGGAGCAGACGACCCCCGAAGCAGTCGTCCCTGCCCACCCGACCCAGCCCCAGCAGGACCCAGTCTCCGCTGCCGCGCACCAATTGGCTCCGCCCAGCCCGAGATTTGCCCTCTGACTGAACAGAGGCTCTCTCTCCCTGGCCTCCTTCTGACCCCGTGACCCTCCACTGTGTGAGCTTTGGCTGCACTGACCCAACAGCCGGGCCCTAGCCACCGTCTCCACTTCCAGCACCAGCACCGCCACACCTTGCCCCATGGTCTCCGTCCGAGTTCCAGTCGTTGTCGGTACGTTGCGGAGTTTCCTCTATCCCTTCCTACCTGGCTCAAGTCTATGAGCCCACCCCTTATTCTCTCACGCTTCGTTTCCCCGAACTCACCCCCCGTTTACCTCACCTTACTCCTCGTTTATGAACACAACCCTCGCTCCCTTACCCACCTCCATTCTCTCCATCCACCCCTCCTCTCCCCAATTCCTCTCGCCATCACTAACAACAGCCTTCGCCGTGTCCCTCATTGTCGCCGGCTACTTGGGCTTCTCCCTGGTCCTGCTCGGCAGCTACGACAAAATTGCCCACGCCGTCGCCTTCGCTATCCTCACCGCTGAGTTTTTCTTCATCTTCGACACCAACCACAAGGCCACCCGCGCTGTACGCTACGTCACGTTGTTGGTGTGCACTGTAGGCGCCTCCTTCCTCCTGGAGGTGGTGCAGTCCATGGTCAACTCGGCCCGGGTGTTCGATGTGTGGGACATCGCCAGTAACGTAGCGGGCAGTCTCGCCGGATTGTCAGCCAGCGTAGCGTTCGACCACTGGATCGCCCGCAAAAATCGCCGAAACCGCTATCGCCAGCTACGTGGCCAGGACCAGAATGAAGAGGCCATTGCCTTGGAGCCGGTGGAAGGCCAGGGCGCCACCCCGCCGTCTGAGCCCCCTGTATAGCCACACCCCAGCCCTCTACATAACAAACCCTCCAGTTCCTCCCTGTAGCCGAACCCCTGCCCCGAGCGCAGCGAGCAAAGCCCCACGCAGTGGCTCTCGCCGAGCAGGCGCCAGCGAAGCGTCAAGCAGCCGCCGGCGGGCGCTATACCTCAAGGACCTGTCGGCGGCTCGGGGTCCGCTCCGCGCGCCGCTCCGGGGAGAGCAGTCTCCGCAGGCGTCCTTGTCGAACCTGCACACAACAATTTGCACCCAAACCACAGGTCAAAGAGTTGGCTTTCCTTGTCCTTTAAAATGACAGCTAAATATTTCAAGCTCACTTTTCAGTAGAGAAGAGCGTAATTTGAGACTAAAATTAAGTAAAATGGCCTTTTCAGGCCGTTTGCAAGGACCTCTTTCTCCCGAGGTAAGGGTACGGCATATAAGTACCCAGCTACTGGCGGGCGAGGAGTCGCTACAATAGGCGCTATTTAGCCGAGGGGGTAGCGAGACGTGCACCACGCAGCGGCTCCCAGGCGTCAGCGCGACGTCACGGACCCCGACACTCCCCGAGGGGTGTCACACCCCACTGCTCCGCGGACCTCTACGAGAGGCCCCTGCGGAAACGGCCTGAGACAAGCCCGCACAGGCTGCCGCTACCGACCTGCTGGCCAACTGACCAGCGGAACCCTCGGGTCCTCAAGTCCGCCAGCGTGGAATTCCCAGGGCCTAGAGCAGTCGTCGCGGAATATTCGGCGCAGTTGCCGCACCTCCGCGCGGGCACCTGCATATAGCGCTTGTTTTGGAGTTCTGCCGCTGCCTTTGCGACACAGAAGGCGAGTGACAGCAGGGGCTCCCTACAGACGCCACGACCAGCGCCGTCCTGACACCAGCGATACCCCACGCGACCCAAGGCCACAGCGATGCTCCGGGAACTTTTTGGCAACGCATCGGAGGCCAACGGCGCGGAGAAGGCGCAAGAAAACCGAGAGCTTGCGGGGAGCGAGAACACAGCGGCCAACGGCCACAGCATGGGCGCCAATGGAGCAGCCGACGTCGGTGACGGGTCGCCCAAGGCGCGGGGCGTGTCCAGTGCGCCCAATTCGGCGGCCTCTGCCAATGGAAACGCCTCAGGGGCGGCCCCGCTGGAGGACGAGAGGGGAGACACTCGCACGGCGGACGCCAGTCCCCGCGAACGAAGCAGCAGCCCCAGTGCCAGCAGCGACCTCCGGACCCAGTCGGTCAACGATATCTACGCCGCCGTGTCCAACGACAGCCAGAAGGACGGGCCCAGGTCGGAAGCTCCCGCCAAAGGCACCGGGCGTTCGCGTCGCCCCAAAAGCAAAATCGCCGTGAGCCACGACCAGCCCAAGACGGTGGGCAATTCCTCGTGGTTCCCCTTCCTGCGGTTCTACGACCCTAAGGAGCAGCGCTACGCGAGCGAGGAAGAGGAGGAGCGCGACCGCCACGAGACGGCGACCATCGAGTCGCAGATAGAGCCGGAAGTCCAGGAGGCTGAAGACAGCAACGACATGGAGGCCGCGCCCGAGGATGACCATCCGATCGAGTGGCGAATTCCTGGGGGCTCGGACCACGAGACGCCTCCGGAAGGCACCTCCGGAACCTCTGACCTGGCGGCCTCCTGGACCCGCACCCTGCCCTCGGCCGGCACCCAGGCGTCCGTGGGAGCACAAACCGCGGGCACTGCGCCCGAGGAGTCTCGCCCGGCGCTTGAAAGCACCCCCCGCCACCACCTGTACCTCCACAAATTTGGCTTGGAGAACAACCGGCGGCTTCGGGACTCTGTGTCCAAGCCGGTGCCGAAATTCTTCCGCTCACGCAGAAAGACGCGCACGAGCTTGGCCGGGGGCCACAACAGGCACCAGAGTATCTACTGCATCGAGGACGACGACGAGGCGGACGCCACGTACTTTGCGGGGATACGGGCGCGGCAGTTGGTGAGCTCGCTCATCATGGGCACCCCAGCCATCAACATCTTGGCGTCGTGTTTGCTTGAGGACGAGCGTGGAATCACGCGGGCCCCGCTTTTATTGTCGCTTCTTGGGCTACGGGTGAGCGATATTTCGAAGTCGGTGAACACAAAGAACAGAAAATTCCGCCTTGAGTTGGAGTACGGCGTGGGCGAGGAGCGGTTGAAGTGGTCGGTGGACCGCAGTGCCAGTGACTTGGTATACCTTCATCTGAAGTTCAAATTCGAGAACTGGCGACACGAGGTGGGCCGGAGCAAGAACACGGAGCTTCCCAAGGTTCCGATTCCCGCGTTGCGGCTGAAAAAACACCGGGATCGCGAGTTGGAGCCCCACACAGAGCATCCAGCCCACCCGCAAGCGGAGGAGCACACACACGCACACTCGGAGGTGCATTCCGAGGCCGTACACAGCCCCGGAGGCAGCTTCCGCGGAATGGCGGGACCCAGCTCCGCGCCTAGTATGCAGGAACCACCGACCTCAGTCCACGGCGGTCTGCCGCCGAAGCTGCGGCCGCTGCAGCATCTCCTCCCACCGGTGCACACGCACGCGCTGCGCGGGTCCCAGGAGGCCGAACGATCGCAGCGGCGGCACTCGCGGCGGAGCAGCTTGATGTCGAACCGGTCGCTTCTCTCGACCCTTCGGCTGCGGTCGTCCAACAGTTCGCTCCAGTCCGACGACGATATCGAGAACAAGACGCCGGAGGAAAAGCTCCGCTGGAAAAGAGCCCGGAACCAGGAGTACATCAACCAGGTGACCAAATACCTCAACGACCTCATCAACAGCGTCGCGCTCAAGCCCCAGTCGAATCGGCTCTTCCAGTTTTTCGAGATTCTGCCCATTCTGTCGCTCTTGAGCTACGAGACGGGGTTCCAGGGGAAACAGGGGGTTATCCACATCGGTGGCACTAGCCGGAGCCAGGGGTGGCGGGTGGGCCACTTCAATTTCTACGACTTGAAGGGAATAATCGACCGGCGGTCGGAAAAATGGCTTCTTGTGCGGAACACGTACTTGATGTACGTTTCTGACATCAATCTGACGCTGCCGTTGGAGGTTTTTTTGGTTGACCCGAGCTTCAAGTTGCTGGTGAAGGGCGAGACGGTCGCTGAGGGTGGGGCGGGACCCAGACCGGGCGCTCTACGCGCCGGAGAGAGCGCTGGGACGGCAGGCGAGAGCTTGCGGTTTGCTGGCAGCAGTCCCGGTCCCGGCGGCCTGGACGAGGAGGACGACGATGCGCTGCTTCTCACGCAGCCGCTGGCGCAGGCGGGGTCCGGCGCGAAGGCCGGCGGCGGGAAAAAGATCTTCGAGCATCTCAAGATCACCTTGGAGAACGGCGAGAGGCAGCTTGTGCTTATTCCGAAGTCCAAGCGGGAGCAGCGGCTCTGGATTCGGTCGATCGAGCAGATGCGGTCGCAGACGGAATGGGCAGTGCCGCACCGGTTCGACTCGTTCGCGCCGGTGCGCAACAACTGCTTCGCGCAGTGGTTCGTGGACGGCCGGGACTACTTCTGGGCGGTGTCGCTGGCGCTTGAAATGGCCAAGGACGTGATCTTCATCCACGACTGGTGGCTCCTGCCGGAATTGTACCTCCGGCGGCCTGCCAGCGGGAACCAGCAGTGGCGGCTCGACCGCATTTTGCAGCGCAAGGCGCAGCAGGGGGTCAAGATCTTTGTCATCGTGTACCGGAACGTGGGGACCATCGTGCCCATCGACTCGCTTTACACCAAGCACCTGATTCTCCTGTTGAACGAGGAGAACATCCACGTGATCCGGCTGCCGAATCAGCTTCTCCAGAACACCTATTTCTGGGCGCACCACGAGAAGCTCTGCATCGTGGACCAGACGGTGGCGTTTATCGGGGGCATCGACCTCTGCTACGGGCGGTACGACACGCCGGACCACGTGCTCACCGACGACTCGCAGTACGCGTTCGACACGATGCGCGAGAGCGACCGGCCCAGCGCGGAGGACCACGTGAAGTTCCAGATGTTCCCCGGCAAGGACTACTCCAACCCGCGGGTCAAGGACTTCTACGGGCTCGACCGGCCCTACGAGTCGATGTACGACCGCACGGTGGTGCCGCGGATGCCGTGGCACGACGTGCACATGGTGACGTCCGGGCAGGTGGCCAGCGACCTCGCGCGGCACTTTGTGCAGCGGTGGAACTATCTCCTCCGGCAGAAGCGGCCGCTGCGGTTCACGCCGTTGCTCACGCCGCCGCCGGACTTTGCCCCGGACGAAGTGCAGGCGATGGGGCTCGGCGGCACCTGCGAGATGCAGCTCATCCGCTCGCTGGGCAACTGGTCGCTCGGGCTCAAGCGCCACGAGCAGAGCATTCAGAACGCGTACCTCCGGCTCATCGAGACCTCCGAGCACTTTGTGTACATCGAGAACCAGTTTTTCGTCACCTCGTCGGTGGTGGACGGCACCGAGTTCCAGAATCGCATCGGCGACGCGCTCGTGGACCGCGTGATCCGCGCGCACCAGGAGGGCACCGCGTGGCGCGCGGTCATTGTGATCCCGTTGATGCCGGGTTTCGAGAGCAACGTGGACGAGCCGGAGGGCTCCTCGGTGCGGGTGATCATGCAGTGCCAGTACTTCAGCATTTCGCGCGGGCCCGCGTCGATCTTCGCCAAGTTGCGCCGCTACGGGATCGATCCCGACGACTACCTCCAGTTCTTCTCGCTCCGGAAGTGGGGGATGATCGGGCCGGACCGCAGCTTGGTCACAGAGCAGCTCTACATCCACGCGAAGACGATGGTGGTGGACGACCGGGCTGCGATCATCGGCAGCGCCAACATCAACGAGCGGTCGATGCGCGGGATCCGCGACTCGGAGGTGGCGGTGGTGGTGCGCGACAACGAGACCATCGAGTCCTCGATGAACGGCTGCCCCTACACCGTGGGCAAGTTCCCGCACTCGCTCCGGTTGCGGTTGATGCGCGAGCACCTCGGGGTCAACGTGGACGTGCTCGACGTGGTGGAGCGCCGCTTCAAGGCGTTCGAGCGCCACGCCCACACCGTCGAGGGCCAGCGCGCGGCCACGGGCCGCTTCCACAGCTCGGCCGACCGCATCTTGTCCGCGAAGGTGGAGCTCGCGGCGCGCGACATCCTCGAGCAGCCCGAGGGCACCGTCAAGTGGCGGCGGTGGCGCGAGTTGAGCGCGGTGCTGGAGGCGGGCCCGGGAACAGATGCCGGCGAGGCCCCCGATTTTTCAGCTGGCAGTCCCCCGCCCAGGGGCTTCTTCTTTGGATTTGACCCCGACGCCGGGCCCTCGACCGACCCTTTGACCGACCCTTCGACCGACCCGTCCACCGACCCCACGCCCCTCTCGCTCCCGGTCTCCTTCAACAACCGCACGGGCACCTACGAGGCCAACAAGGGCCTCCGCGACAAGAAGAAGCACTCGTACGACGCCCGTGTGCAGCAGAACAGCGCCCACAAGGAGGACGTAGCCGGCTACGGCACGGACTTGTACAAGTCGAAGGCGGCGAAGCGGGCGCGCCTCAACAGCCTGCGGTTCCTCCGCGAGCTCTCGCAGCGGGCGATGCTCGAGAACCCAAACCGCGCGTTTCTCCCGCCGTTGGACGAGGTCGAGGCGTTCCTCGAGACCGACGACCACGACCTCGCGGCCAGCGTGAGCGCCGAGGACAGCGAGAAGGTGATCAGCGCGCGGAACCGCGAGCGCTGGGTGCTCCTCAAGAAAATCTCGTACCTCCAGCGGGTGGCGGCCCGCGAAAAACACGAGCGGGACGAGGAGATGCGGAGGCGGGCGCGCGCCGGGTTGGCGCGGCTTGGCGACGTGCGGCCCGCGAGCGGCGCCCCAGAAGTTGTCAGTGAGAGCGTTGCGCCCGGGGCCGGAACGGTGCCCGGCACCGGGGGCGCTTCGGCGGGCTCTGTTCCGGGTGTTCTGGTACCCCAGCCGGCCTCCTGGGGACCCGCCTCCGGCAGCCAAGCGGCCGCCTCGTCGAGCGACTCACCATTGCATTCGGACACCACCGCCAACGGGACAGGCTCAGGCGCGGGCAGCTCAATTTCCGGCGGCGTCGGCTCCATTCCGGCGCAGAACGGCTCGGTGCCTGGTCCCACGGGGCACCTGTCCCTGGAGGATGTTCCAGTCGTGTCTCTAGACGAGGAAGGCATCTCAGATTTGATGCAGGGCCTCAACCAGGGGCTTGGCCAGGAGCCGCGGAGCTCGTACATCGACCCCTACGGCTTTGAGGACCCCGTCGACAGCGAGTTCTACGAAGATTTGTGGTACGAAAACGCCCGGCGCAACACCGAGATCTTCCGCATGGTGTTCCACACCCAGCCGGACGACTACGTGGACACCTGGAAGGAATATAAGCACTACCTGAAGCTTCAGCGAGCGTTTGCCCTTGCACAGAAGCAGGAGGCGAAAATGTGCCGGGCCCGGGCGCAAGATGGCGATTTCCCAGCGTCGGAGAAGAGCAGTCTCAGTGAAGCGACCGAGCCCGACTACGACCTCAAGGCGGGCGGATTGGCACTGGTGAACATGCAGGAGCTGCTGGACGTGGGGCTCTTGGGAGAAGTTCCCCCGAGCCCTGCGGAGGCCGAGGCACGACATGAGCAGCGGGGCAAGTTCCGGCGCCGTTTCAGTGTGCGCGACACTGCTGGAGAGTCGGGGGGCAAGACGTCCGAGCTCGAGAAGGTGGAGGAGCAGGGCGAGGCGGAGGGCGAACTGGAGGGAGAACTGGAGGGCGAACTGGAGGCGCAGAACGAACGCGAGAAACCGAGAGCGCAGCCGGGTGCTGGGTCTGTGGATCCGTTGGATGAGCCTCTGGATCTGCTGGATGGGCGCCAGAATGGGCGCCAGAACGGGGCACGTGATGGTGCGGAGGCGGTGACTCAACCGCAGCCCTACGGCTCGACCTCGAGCCCCGAGGTTGTCGACGATCTTCTCAAGAGACCGAAGCGCCGCAAGCGTGTGGGCACGTTCTCTGCGCGGCGCAAGGCTCTCACTGGCGACCGCATCTACAGCCGGGCCACGGCAGAGCGCATTCTCAACGAGATCCAGGGCAACCTCGTGCTTTTCCCGACCGAGTGGCTTCTGCGCGAGTTGGAAAGCGGCAATTGGTTCTACAACACCGACCGTCTTCCGCCAATTGAAATCTACGACTGAGCTAAGGGTATCAGTGAAGTGTCAGTGAGGTGTCAGGGGGGGGGGGGGGGGGTGTCAATGGAATAGGGTGCCCAAAGGGGGGGCATTTGTTGGGCTGGGGGGCAGAGACGGGGCCAAGGAGGTCCTGGGAATAAGAAACGGAATCTTAGAGCGTCACGTGTAGGCGAGAGAGTAAGAGTAGAGTCACGTGGCCAGCTAGGCACCGTGGAGCGCGGGCTCGTTCATGGCCTTTGCACTGGCTGAGCGACGGGGGAGAGGGGGTGGGCCGTTTTTCGCTGATAGACTCCTGCACACAACACCAACATCGGGGCCGCGGGCCTGAGCACGCGCCCTGGCCAGAGCCAGAGCAAGGGGCCGGTGGCAGAGCGACATCCAGCGTCAATTGCCACACCACAGGCCGCAAAGTCGCTGATATTTAAGTTCCGCACACTCTGTGGCGCCCCAAACGAACTTGAACTGTCCTACTGTTCCAGCCACCGCCCAGTCCCCCAGTCTACCGCCACCAGCCATCCTTGGGCCCGCCTGACAGATCCACGCCCTAAGACCTAAGACAACGCTCGAGACTCTGAACCAACGCCCTGAGACTCTGAGACAACTTCTGAGACCCTGAGACAGCGGAGACTCTGAAACGCTGAGCCCTCTAGCGCCATCGACCAGACAGCGCTCACTGACCCTCTGCTCATTTCCCTCGCCCCTCCCCTCGCCATGTTCCTCACACTCCTCTCCCTCCTCGGGGTCATTTTCGGCTTCCTTTTCCTTGTGCTCTCCATAGCATCGGGTCTCTACTACGTGTCGGAATTGGTGGAGGAGCACCTGGAGCCCACGCGGCGGTTCCTCACCCGCGCCATCTACGCGGTCATGGCCACCTTCGTGCTCCTCTGGCTCGGTGACGGTTTCCCTCTCAGCCTCACCCTTTTCTCCATAGCCTCCTACTACGTGTACCTCCAGAACTTGGCGCGTTTCCCCTACGTCGAGCTCACGTCGCCGCTCTTCTTGGCCTCGTGTGTCTTGGTGGTGGCCAACCATTTCCTCTGGTTCAGCCACTTCCACCACCCCAAAATTCCGTCCTTGGAGGTCCGCCTAAGACACGACTACGTGCCGCCACACATCCCGACTTTTGTGGAGGTTTGCTCCTTTTTTGGCCTCTGCGTGTGGTTTGTGCCCTTCGCGTTGTTCGTGAGTCTTAGCGCTCACGACAATCTCTTGCCGCATCACGTGGACGCCCCGGAGCGCAAAAAGAGCAGCGGCCTCGCCAAGGTCGTCGTGGGCCGTGTCAGGGACTACGTCTATGCTCTCGCTCGCTCCGTCGGCTGGGAATTGGACCCCGAGCACGGCCGCATAGTGTGAGATCTGACATCGAGGTCGCTCCTGATACCTCCTAGCCCCGAGCGCAGCGAGCAGAGCCCCACGCAGTGGCTTCCGCCGAGTAGGCGCCAGCGGAGCGGTCAATTAGCCGCCAATGCGCGATCAAGACCCAGGCTACCCTTTTGGGGCCCGCTCCACTGGCCACTCCATGGAGACTCCTGCGGAGGGCTGTCCTCTGCGGGAAGACTGAGCACCAAAGAGAGCGTTCACACAATTCTGGAGGCTTTAGGGCCCAAATTCTTGAGAGCCTGCCGGCGACATGGCGTCCGCTCCGCTGGCCACTTCGTGGAGACCCCTGCGGGGGGCTGTCCCGGTGCTAGTAACAATTCAACTACTACTGAGGCTCCAATTACAGCGTTTTGTGTCTGGGGATCTGGAGGATGTTGTCCTTTTGAAAATTTCCGCCAACGGTTGTCCATCCTGGCGGTTGGTCTCTGTTATCTGTCCTGCATATCACCATTTTGACAGATGTCATAAACTGTACACCACACGCTTTCACGAGAGGGTAGAAGAACTGTAGCTAGCAGAGAAGCTTCCTGTTGTAGTTGTGCATTGAAAATGGTGTTTTTCCTTTTTTTTGGCAGCGATTTAGCCCTGAGTCAAAAGAGTGAGCCCTCTGAAGCTCGCGCTAGAGAGCGCTAGGCGCGGGAGGATTCTGTCTCAGAAACAGCGCTATCAGACCCTAATTCATGCAATGGAAAAATAAAATCCACCATATTTAAGATCTGGCTTAATCTGGATGCTTTAAATTGACTGGCGCTTTTTCCGATATTCCCCAGGCCCCTGACTCAACTCCTACGCCCTCTCGAGCTTGCTGGCCATTCTTGACATACTGCATATAATCTAAAACAGAGTTACTTTGGCGCTGCTAAAAGCCGCCAGCAGAGCGTCAAACAGCCGCCGGCGAGCGCTCAAGCTCCAGGCTTCAGGCTCCGCTGGTGGCCACGTCCGCTCCGCTGGCCACTCCGTGGAGGCTCCTGCGGAGGGCTGTCCCTCCGCGGGGGCACCCGATGTGCCTGCATATAATGACACTACCCCAAGGATTAACTCGAAGACCCCCGGGCCAAATGTTTTCCAAAGTAATGAATAGACACAATATTACAAGATTTGTACTGCCATGACCTCGCCTAGTCACTAAAAACATCAAAATTGGGCCATTTCTGGTGTTTGCATACGCCTTTGGCACCCGAGGTAAGAGTACGGCATATAAGCTCTTAGCTTCGAGCGTAGCGAGCAAAGCCCCTCGCAGTGGCTCCCGCCGAACTGGCGCCAGCGGAGCATCAAGGACCCCCTGTGGCCATGGGCTACTCTCAGCGCTCCACTGAGGGGACTACGTCAGCCCTAGAGACTCTACAGTGAACTATGCCGGTTTCATATCGCAGTGAAATTGGTGGTGATGCTTAGAGACAAGGGGTGGAGCAGCGGGTATGGGGATAGGGAGCTAGGGCGGGGCTCTGGGGCAGCATGTAGCGCTAGCTTTAGGCCACTGGGGTCATGGAGCCTCCGTCTAGGCGCTAGTAGACAGACTTCTCCCCAAAAAGTCGCGTACTGGCTCGCCGATGTGCTCTAGTGACAACAAGAACGTGTCGTGGCCGTAGTTGCTGATCTCGGTGCCGAGCTCCACGTAGCGCACATCGCTGCCTTTCAGCACGCCGCGAAGAACATCGGCAATCTCTCGTTGCTGCCACACGGGAAACAAAATGTCGGACTCCACGCCAATGACTAGCACGTCCTTGTGAGCCAACTGCTGCATTCCCTTGCGGAGGTCTTCGAGCGACTCCTCCATGGAGAGCGCGCTGGAGGAGGAGGTCTCCTGGTAGGGGGCTGAAGGGACAGTGGTAGCCGGGGAATTAGAGGCGTCCTGTGCAGAGGCCAGTTTTTCGCGCGAAACGCGCGCCCTTTGGCGGCTCAAGTGCCCGAGATCGAACAAATCCATCGCCTTCAGCACGTACAACAACGAGTTGGCATCGTACTCCATGCAGAATTTCTCGCCCGCGTGGTCGAGATAGGTCTCCACGAGGAAGTCGGGGCACAAGGCAGGCGGGCGCGAGCTGTCGGCGCGATTTCGCCCGAAACGATACTCCCACTCGGGCCCTGAGCGGTAGGTGACGGTGGCGATCTCGCGCGCGAGCTTCATACCCTGGTGGGGCGGCACTTTGCCGTAGTAAAAGCCCCGGTTCCAGTTGCCGTCGCTCATCAAAACTTGTCTCTGCACGTGCCGGAGTGCAATGGAGTAGGGGTGGGACCGGGCACACCCCGAAATCGACACCACCTTGTCGACCTCGTCCGGGTAGTCGTAGGCGTAGGCGAGCGACTGCATTCCACCCATGGAGGCGCCAATGGAGCACTTCAACTTCGAAATGCCAAGTGACTTGACCAACGCGTTTTGCGCCCTCACCATGTCGTTCACGGTGATTATGGGGAACCGAGTGGCGTAGGGCTGGCCGTCGGCGGGGTCCACGGAGGATGGGCCCGTGGACCCGTAACAGCCGCCGAGAGCGTTGGTACAGATCACAAAGTGCTCGTTTGTGTCGAGGTACTTACCGGGCCCAATGAACTGCTCCCACCAGCCCGGACGGGTGTTTTGCGGCTGCGAGCGGGCGTGTGACGACGCCGAGAGCCCCGTGTGCACCAAAACGGCGTTCGTTTTGGACGCATTGAGCGTGCCCCACGTCTCGTACGCGAGCTGGTACTCCGGGAGCACACCTCCGTGGTCAAGAAAGATCGGCTCGGTCGAACGGAACACCTCAAATCCCGTTTGCACGAACGAATAGGAGGGCTCCGGGCCCGTCTCGAGCGAGTTCAGCGTGCCCTGGCAGCTGAGCTCCTCATTCTTTCGCTCAAGTTTATCAAGACACGGAAACGCGAGCTGAGGGTTGGTGGATGCTGTGACGCCCCGCGAGCTCAAATGAGGCGCTTTTGCCCCTGAATTGGCACCAGAAATGGCCCCCAGTCCCGCACTGGCCCTGGTGGCTTCGCTCGTGGATAGTGGCCGGACGAAAGCCCGTGCCATGCTGTGGCTCGCCCTAGGAAAAGGTGGCCTCCAGAGTCGTACACTGCCTCTCGTGAGCATCGTGTTTGGTCTCTGTCGGTCAGCAGTGCTCTTTAGTGCCTCCGTAGCCTTGATCCGCTCAAGGGTCCAGATTATGGTGGGTCACGTGCGATGAGATTTTTTGTTACGTGCAGGATCGATGACCGGGGGCCCTGGGCCTCGAGCTTCTTGGCCCACGGAGCTTACTCCCCACAGGGATCTTACGGGCCGGTAGACTGGAACTTGAGCGCCTACCGGCGGTTGCTTAACGCTCCGCTGGCGCCTGCTCGGCGGGAGCCACTGCGTGGCGCTTTGCTCGCTGCGCTCGGGGCTCTAGGCCTCCCGCAGGGAACAGCTCCCCGCCGAGGTCTCCACGAAGTGGCCCGCGGAGCGACGGGTAATCACCGACTAGATCCTATCCTCGGAGATTGTAGACCCGGACAGGAGAGAGGTACCTGCCCAGTAGCACCCAGTAGTGGCAGCAGTCAGACTGTAGCTGCGCACTTAGGTGGCGGGGGCCCTAAAACTGCGCGCCATCTAGAGGCCTCTAAGGCGAAATTAGCGTCGAGGGTGGGTCCCGTTCTTTGCCTGACGACATGAGCACTAGCCCGCCCCATGACGCTGCCCGCCAGCGACTCTGGATGCGCCTCTTCTACGCCGGGGTCGTCGTGGTGGGCCTGTTGTTTACGCCGCTCTGCCGCCCCTACGCCGAAACGGTGGCATCAGTGTGGGTCGAACGGGTGGTGAACCGCGTGTTCGTAGACTTTGGGTTTGTGTTGTTTACGATCGGCTACGGGGGGGCAGTGTGGGAGCTACAGAAAACGGCGGCAGTAGGGCGCTACATCGGCGCTTACGTGGCATACACGCTCTGCTCGGTGGTGTTGACAGTGTGGTTTCTAGGACCGCTGGTGTTTGGCCGTGTGGAGGGGGTCACAGGGCACTGCTCTGGGGAGTCGCTCGGGGCGCTGGTCGCGCTGGGGCGTCTCTCTGAGGCGCAATGTGCCACGCAGTTGCTACGCTGGGTGAAGGGCTTTGATTGCTCTGGTCATATCTACGCGCTCGTATCGATGAGTCTCCTCCTCTGGGAAGTTCTCGGGTGCGTGAAAGACGCCAGGACAACGGTAGACCCAGAGGCACTGACGCCAGAGTCCCGGTCACGTGCGGTAGTATCGGTTTCCTCCCTTGCTCAGCATCTCGATGTCTACTGCTACCTCCTTCTATTTATGTGGTTCACGATGATTGTGGTGACCTCCTTGTTCTTCCATACGTTTTTTGAGAAGGTTTGCGGGCTTCTCTTGGCCACGGCATGGCTGTGGTGGGTGTGAGCCGCGGGATTGTTGAATCGCCTCGCTATTTGGTGCCTTGCGACGCTAGTGCTCACTAATTGCCCACTAAATCGCGCACTTTTGCGCCAGCCCAGAGTTGACTCCAGGTCCCGAAAATCGAGGCGAATTTTCGAAGTGGTCAGCGCACCTGTGTCCGATCTGAACATGGACCTGGGCGAGCCGTGAGCTGACCTTGAAAGAGCCGGGGCTGACGCTCCGACCCTGGGCTGACCCCGCGATTAGTGAGCGCTCCCAATGCATTGCGCGATTTGTGCCGACTGCATGTAGAGCCCCACGGCTGGACCTGTAGCACAAAAGACGCAAGCGATGGCGTTGCCTGGGGCTGCCCCAGCTCGTAGCTACGACGAATGAAGCAACGGCTCAATTCACGCACCGGGTACTTAAGACACCGAGCCCTGGCCAGATCTGAACTCCGGCCCAAATTTGCCCCGAGTTCGCACAGGACACAGCATCAGCATCAGCATCCTCAGCATTGCTCTCGCCGTTAGGAAGATCACCAGCGCCAGCACCAGATTCATCCCCAGTGATTTATTACAACACCGCTGCACAGATCTCAGCACCCTCAGCACAGATCCCAGCACCTTAGCATAGTCCCAACACCTTAGCACACCAGAACTCCCAGAACCCGCAGAACGCCAGCACATCACCAACGATGGAACAGCTAACGCTCAGACTCTCGAACATCCACTGCCACACGTGCGAGGAGACCATCTCCCGGGCCCTTGTCCGGCTTGGGTTCTCTGAAGTGGAGGCGCCTGGTGCGTCCCCTGAAGCAGGCGACAAGTCGGCGCAATTTAACGCCGATGCCGCCCCGAACTCTTTCGCGATCGACCACCACGACGTCTACATCTGGGGCACGGACCTCCCCCAGGCCAAAATCGTCCGCGCCATCAGGCACTTGGGCTTTGGCGTCCTCTCGTGGGACCTAGCGCGCGCCGATGTTGCCGAGCCGCTGGACGAGCTCCACGGCGTGTACGAGGACGACATCGACACCCACGACCTCGTGGCCAGCTGGTGGCGATGGTTCAGGAGCTCCCGCCAGAGGCGCACCCACCTCAAGTCGTGCGTGAAGTGCCAGCAGGAGGAGGCGGAGAAGCAGCAGAAGCAGCAGAAGCAGCGCCGTAGCGGCGACGACTCGGACGCCACCGTGGTGGACCCCGTGGTGCACAAGCTCGAGAAGGAGTACCGCGTGGTGCTCACCATCGAGGGCATGACCTGCGCCAGTTGCGTGAAGTCGATCGAGGACTCGTTGGGGCAGTTGTTTGCGGAGTTGGGGCTTGGGCCTGGAGTGGGGGGGTCCAACGGGTCCGCCTCTCCAAAGGAGGGGTCCAGCGGGTCCGCCTCCCCAAATACTGGCGCCACCTCGCCAAAGGAGGGATCCCCTGGAGGTACCTTCCCAAAAACTGGGCGCGCTGGGCCCTCCTCCTCCCCGGCCACCGCCCCCAACTTCGCCGTCAGTTTGCTTCTGCACACGGCGGTGCTCGTTCTCCCCAACAAGCAGCTCATCAACACCGTCGTGGACGCCATCACTTCCCTCGGGTTCGAGTGCCAGCTCCTCGAGGCGTTGCCCATCGAGCGCTCCGTCAACGCCAAAGTGACGGCGGTCATTGGCGGCGTCACCTGTGCCGCCTGTGTCACCACCATCGAGTCGGCGGTGAACGAGCTCCCCTTTGTTCTCGAAGGAGCAGTCAACTCCGTCACAAAGGCTGGTGTCTTCATCATGGAGCACGGCGACGACCACGTGGCCAAGCTCCGCGAGACCATCGAGGACCTCGGCTACGACTTCCAGCTCGTGGCCGAGGAGTCCATCAACTTCACCTCCACCAAGAAGCGGTCACGCACCATCAACGTGAGCGTCGCCGGGATGTTCTGCGGGCACTGCCCCGAGGTGATCACCAACTACTTGGAGTCGTTTGGCCAGGCGGTGGTCATCAACGACCCGCTCACCTTGGACCACCCGTTCCTCCGCTTCACCTACGTGCCGGACCCCGAGCGGAACATCACCGCCCGCCGCTTTTTGCGCGATATCGACCACTTGGTGGGCACCGACGAGGGCTACTCGCTCGTGGCGCGGTCGGGGCCCTTCAAGAGCTCGCTCGTGGCTCCGGTCTCGGTGGACGAGCACCTCCGGCGTCTCTCGCGGCGCGAGGTGGCCAAAATCACCAAGCGCTTGGTCATTGCCACCGTTTTCGCGGTGCCCACCTTCGTGTTCGGTGTGGTGGCGATGTCGCTCCTCCCCAAGAAAAACGCGTTCCGCGCCTGGGTCGAGCGGCCCATCTGGGCGGGCAACGTCGCCCGCGTCACCTGGGTGCTCTTCCTCCTAGCGACCCCCGTCTACTTCTTTGCCGCCGACATTTTCCACGTCAAGGCCATCAAGGAGCTCCGGCTGCTCTGGGCCAACAAAAACCCCTGGTCCCGCCGCCTCTTCCGCTTCGGCTCCATGAACCTCTTGATGTGCTTGGGCACCTCGGTCTCCTACTTTGCCAGCATCGTCTTGTTGGCGTTGGGGGCCCACGAGAAACGGAACCCCGACGGAATGGGCTTCACCACCACCTACTTCGACCTGGTGGTCTTTCTAAGCTTCTTTTTGCTCATCGGGAGGTTGCTCGAGAGCTACTCCAAGAACCGCACGTCCGACGCTATCGTTTCGTTGGGCAAATTGCGCGTTCAGGAGGCGCAGTTGGTGCGGCTGGGGGCCGAGAGGGTGGAACCTTCCACGGACCCTGGCGCGGGCCTCGCCCCCGCTCTGTCGGTGGACCTTGGCACCGGGGAAATTGCAGTGCCAGAATCTGAAGATGCTACCAACCCCGTGGCCAGTCCTCAGGCGAACCCCCTGGCCAGTCCTCAGGCGAATGCCCTGGCCGATGCCCTGGCTGACACAGAGACTGTCCCCCCGAGCCTCTTGGAAGTCGGCGACCTCATTCTTATCGTTTCCGGAGACTCGCCGCCGCTTGACTGCTCCATCGTCTCGGGCGTGTCGGAATTCGACGAGTCCGCGCTCACAGGAGAATCGAAGCCCGTGCGCCACGTGCCGGGCCACCAGGTGTTCTCCGGGACCGTCAACGTGGGGAGTGGCGCCGTCGTGGCCAAGGTGACGAGTCTCGAGGGCGACTCGTTGATCGACCAGATCGTGTCCACCGTCAGGGATGGACAGCTCCGCAAGGCGCCCATCGCACGCACCGCCGACATCTTGACGTCGTTTTTCGTGCCGGTGATCACGGCCCTTGCTCTCATCACGTGGGTCGTCTGGCTCTCCCTTGGCTTCGGCGGAGCACTTCCGCCGAGCTACTTGGACATCGAGATCGGCGGCTGGGCCGTGTGGTCGCTTGAGTTTTCCATCGCGGTGTTTGTGATAGCGTGTCCGTGTGGCATAGGCCTCGCGGCACCCACAGCGCTTTTTGTGGGGTCAGGGCTAGCGGCAAAGTACGGGATTTTGGCCAAAGGCGGCGGCGCTGCGTTCCAGGACGGCGCCAATATCGACGTCGTTTGTTTTGACAAGACCGGCACGTTGACTTACGGAGACCTCCGGGTCATCGAGTACGCGTTTGCCGATGGCGAGCGGGCCGGGCGCCCCAGGTCCGAGGTGGTGGCTCCTGGGGAGATGCTGGGGTCCGAAGTTTCTGGGGCCGAGCCCGCCCCATTGTCGCCCGATTCCAGAACGCGAGCTCTCGTCGCCTTCTCTCTTCAGGCCACCAGGGACCTCGAGCTGGTGTCGAAGCATCCGCTAGCCCGTGCCATCAAGACTTTCCTATCGCAGCATGCGATGGCAGCTCACGGGGTGGAGGCTACCCTGAACAAAATTCCGCAGGTGGAGTCTGTGCAGGGTAAGGGTCTTCGGGGCGACTTTGTTTTTGATTCTGGGAAGTCTGGAGTTGATCCTGAGGAATCTCAGCCCAATTCTGAGAGAATTGGGGCTGATTCTGAGAAAACTGGAGCTGATTTGGACGAATCTGGAGCCGATTCTGCCTCGCCCAACCTCTGGACAAAATTCCGCCCCACAGCGGCTCTCCTCGGGAACGAAGCGCTTCTTTTGGAACACAAAGTGCAGATATCAGCGGCTCAGACGGCGCTTTTGACCCAGTGGAAGAACGAGCGCAAGTCGGTGGTCCTCGTGGCGCTTCAGTGCCGCCGGCTTTTTGGGGACGACTCGTTCCACCTCACGCTCCTTCTCTCGCTCCGCGACCAGATCCGCGCCGAGGCTCGCACCGTCATCACGCACCTTGAGCGCATGGGCATCGAGTGCTGGATGGTCACGGGCGACAACAGGCTCACTGCGGAGGCCATTGGCCGCGAGATGAATTTTGCGCCGGAGCGCATCATCAGCGGGGTGCTCCCGAACGAGAAACAGCAGCAGGTGCAGCGGATCCAGCGGCTGGAGCACCCCGGCGACCCCTCTGCCAGTGGCAGGCGCAAAGTGGTGGCGATGATTGGCGACGGTATCAACGATGCCCCGGCGCTCGCGTCGGCAGATGTCGGCATTGCGCTCTCGTCGGGCGCAGACTTGGCCGTCAACTCCAGCGACTTCATCATCCTCAACAAGGCTCACCCCTTGGTGACCCTCGGCACACTCCTCGATCTCTGCCGCACCGTTTTCCGCCGGGTGAAGTTCAATTTCGCCTGGAGTTTGGTCTACAATCTCATCGGCATTCCGATAGCCGCCGGTGTCATCTACCCCTACCACAACTCGCGGCTCAGCCCCGTCTGGGCCAGCGCGGCCATGGCACTCTCCTCGATTTCTGTGGTCACCAGCAGCTTGTTGTTGCGGCTCTACCGGCCGAAGGTCAGGGCCGTGGAGGAAGAGACGCTCGAGGATCTGGTTCCAGCGGAGGTCTTCAGCTAATATCAAGGTATGGACTATGGACTATGGACTATGTAGCGAGTATTACTTACGCCCCTAGAGGCCAGAAGAGTAGCACCACGTGGCCCGAGCTTACGTTAAATCTGTTGGGGTGTGCGGAAGCCTCCACGGCCGGAGCTCCCCGCGGGAGATGGCCCCGAGATTCTTTCGCCAGCGGACACCGAGCAAACTCCTGACGCTCAAGATCCGCAGTCCATGGGGCCGCTGGGCATTTACGACGCTCCGCTAGCCCCTACCCGGGGAGGGCCACTGCGTGGTGCTCTGCTCGCTGCGCTCGGGGCTCGGGGGCCTCTCGTAGGGAACAGCCCCCCACAGGGGTTTCCACTACGTGGCTAGATAAGCAGGCGCCAAGCCGGCAGCCTTTAGCTAGTGCTGCCAGGACCTGTTTGACGCTCAGGGCTCTATGACACTGCCAGGGCCCCACAGTTAAGCGCCCGATGAGGGAACACAGGCCGCTAAAGGACTGGTGCTATATGCCGTACTCGAGCATCAGGTGCTGAAGGACCTCGAAGTTTTTCCAAAAAGCGTCTTTTTGACAATTTAAAAAGCTGATAGAAGTGAGATTTACTTTAGTATGGCACTAGTGTAGTTATTTCTTGAAGTATGGGAGTTTTGGGCAAGCATATTGAGGTCGCCTGTAATTATATACTGGAGAGAGCTTATATGCCGTACTGCAACCTCTGGAGCAGAGAGGCCAACGCAAACGGCAAAAACGACCCAATTCTGCTGATTTTAGAGGCTAAGTGGTGGATTCACCAAGGATATTAGACTGTAGAGTATCTTTTGGCTGCTTTCAGACAGAATTAGGGCCACATTTCTGGACTTCATTCCGGGGGGCAATGACTCATATGCAGGAGTATGATTCCCAGAGGGAACGGCCCTCCGCAGGAGCCTCCATGGAGTGGCCAGCGGAGCGGACGAACTGCCGCCGGCGGACGCTCAACCTCCCGGGGCCATGGCGTCGTCGAGACATCGGTGCCGCTCCGCTGGCGCCTGCTCGGCGGGAGCCGCTGCGTGAGGCTTTGCTCGCTGCGCTCGATGCTCCAGGACCCCCGCAGCGGGACAGCCCTCCAAAAAAGTCTCCACAAAGTGACTAGCGGAGCGGAACTCAGCCCGCTAGTTGCCCCTAGGGTTCGGTCGCCTGCTGGAGACCGCGGGTGGCCCGCTACACGTGCAACGAGCGCATGGCTTCGGCCACATCAAAGACCGCCGGCTCTAGGCGCACCACCATCACCGTCACGTTGTCGGTGGTTGCCGCATCCATGGCATGGCGGCACAAGGCGCGAGCAGCCAGCGTCGGGTCTGGGTCTTCTTTGAGAGCGTTGGCCACAAATTTGCACGCCGAGAGGTCAGAGACCACGTCCCAGAGGCCATCACACGCCAAGATCAAGAACTCGTCCTCCTGGGAGAGTTCCGTGCGTGTGGTGTAGGGGCGGCCTATGACCAAGTCCTTGACGTAGGAGTCGCCCAAGGAACGGGTGACGGCGAGAACGCCGTTGACGCGGTGCTTCATGACGATGCCGCCGGTGTCGCGAATGCGGCGGACCTCTTGGGGGTCCGTGGCCTTGTGGTCGTACGAGAGACGGTACGGGCGGCCAGAACGGCAGAGGATGATGCGCAGATCGCCCACGTTGGACGTGTAGAGCACGCGGCGGTGGTTCGGACGGGGGACGAAGTCGAAGGGGGCGGCCTGGGCGGGGGAGCCTTCTGGGTCCCCCGAATCTGCGGCTGAGGAGTCAGTGCCTGCCGCCTCCTCGGAGCCGTCACAGCCCTCGGTCTCCCACCGCAACACCGCAACGGCCGCGGTGCTGCCACTGGACCCAATCGCCTCCTGCATGAGCAACTCGTCCGCCCGCACAAAGCTGCGCAGCAACTGCTCCCGGAGGTCCAGTGCTGGCGGCTGCTGCAGGTCCAGGGAGGGCGACAGCTTCTCCGAGGATTCCAGCTGCTCCGGAGGTGTCAGATGCTCTGGGGGTGTCTGCTCCCTCGCTTCCTTTCCGTCGCACGGTCGTTCAGACTGCGCTCGCTGTATCTCTCCCTCAAGAAGCACGTGGAGGTTGTTGCCGCACCACCGCGCCGTCTGCTTCCCGGCGTGGCCGTCAAAAATCGCAAAGTACCCCCAGTCGAGCCGCTCGGCGAAGTTGGCGACGTAGGTGTGCACGTCTTCCATCGTTGCGCGGAACGCCGCGTTCTTGTTCTCAGCTACCCCCACGCGGAACGAGAGACCCTGGAAGGGGTCCGGGGCAGAGCTGGCTGTGGTGCGGGCAGAAGTGGCAGCGCTGGGAGCAGTGGGTCTGTTCTCTGAGGCGGTGGCGCTGTCATTGGAGCCCAGGCTGCGCTCTGTGGTGCCGGACCGTGACGCTGGGTCGGTGGTACCTCCTCCATGCTCCGAGCGCACGAGGGAGTCCTTGAGGGCAGACTCGGGGTCTGGGGGCGACTTGTGTCCTGGGGCAGGCGCAGGGCCTGAGGACTCAGAGGGCGGTGCCCTGGAATTGGGGCCCAGCATTGGGGTGGGACCTAAATTTGAAGCTAGCGCTGAGGCTGGGCTGGACTGGAGACGGAAACGCCAGAGTCAGAAATTGGACGGGGGCCTAGGGCTGGGTCGGGGCTGAGTGCTGGGCTGGGCCAGGAATGTGGTCGGAGGTGAGAAGACTGCGCGGTGGTCACAGCTCAATGGTCGCAATTTCGAGATGCGGTGTCTGGTTCTCCCGCAATTTTCACTGACTCAGGTCGGAGATTGGGGCGTTGCTTCAGGACGCTTGGGGTTTGCGCTGGCGTTGCTGCTCAGATCACTCCGCCGCTGTTTCAGAGTCGGAACGGTCCTGCAGGTAGTGCAAGATCACGTCACGTGCAGTGTCAGCCCTGGCCCTCCTTGCTCCGTCCCCTACTGCTCTGGTGCCTGCTCCTACCCTCCGCCTGCTCTACTGTTGACTACTTGTCATCGTCTTCATATTTTTACTGCCTCCTCTTTTGTAGACTTTTCCTTCCCCAGACTCCCGCACTCTCCTCCCCACTACTCCGCTGCTCTCCACTTCTCGGCTCCTCTCCCACTATTCTTCGTCTCCCTCCACCCCATAGTCAACTCATCTTGTCTCATAAGTGCCACCGGTAATTCACACAATCCCTCAACTGTCAAGAACTTGGGCTGCTCACGGAAGTAGGAAAGGTTCGGGTATATTCGGGGCCACGTGATGAGACGAACCTACTGAGAGATGCCCTAACTCACACGCCAGCCAATTGACATCGGGGCGATTTGAAATGGGGCCACTTCACGTTACGTCGGTTCCAGTGCCGATCCTTATCTCTCCGGCCAAAGACTGCGGTCCAATTTGCGGATTGTGCTCTCTTCTCCAGACTCCCTCCGGAGGTTGCAACGTGCCGATCGCACTCACAGCGTCCCCACAGCTCCCACAGCCCTCCCCACTCTGACCCCCGGTCTGTACACACGAGCCCGGTCTCTCGTCACAATTCCTACGCCTCGAACCCTGGACCAGAGACAATCTCCCGCCTCAAAACGGCCACTTCTGGCCCTCTTGCATCGTCTCTGGAGTGCCCATCTGCCCTGGCCACACCTCCGCCCTTTCACAAGACGTTCCTGTATACTGCTCCTTACCCTTACCCTTAGGTGGGGTCTGACCTTGAGTTCGCCCCTGCTCTTCCTCTTCTTCTAACCACTCGCAATGACTTCTGTTCCTGTTCCCTACACTCCCATCGGGACCCCCACCACTGAGCGCGTGGCCCACAATGGTGCCAACTTCAAGACCGTGCGGTGGTCCCACGCTGGCGAATACAAGGGCACCGTTGTTTTCATCCACGGGTTCGCTGAACACTCCGAGATCTACACCCAATTCTTTGACAACCTCTCGCAGCGTGGGTTTGACATTTTTTTCTTTGATCAACGTGGCGCTGGTGAGACTTCCACGGGCAAAGATGTGGGCAAAACGGATGAGTTCCACGCCATGGATGACATGGATTTCTTCATTGAGAGAGAGTACAAATTGAAGGGAGGTGAGGAGAAATTGATCCTCATGGGCCATTCTATGGGCGGTGGGCTTGTGCTTAACTACGCGATCCGGGGAAAGCACCGGGCATACATCCGCAAGATCGTCGCTTGCGCCCCCATGGTCCAGTTGCACCCCAACACCGAAGTCAACCCTGTGGTTTCCTTTTTCAGCTCGGTAATCAATGCAGTTGCGCCCAATTTGACCATTGATTCCAAATTGAACATTGACTACGTCACTTCCGACCCCAAATGGCAGAATTACATCCGCGAGAACGACAAGAAGTTGATCGGAAGCGTGCGCTTGTTTCACGACATGTTCGCCCGTGGGAAGTTGTTGAAACAGCCGGAGTTTGTGAAGAACTTTTCCCCCGACATCTCGTTACTTATTGTCCACGGGGATGACGACAATATCAACTGGATTGAAGGTAGTCGCAAGTTCGACGCTGTGGCCAGCCCCAACCTCAAGCGCGAGCTCTACGTGGTCCCCAAGGGCAGACACTCGTTGTTTATCGAGAGCGAGCCGATTTTCACCGATGTTTTGAACAACGTGACTGCGTTTTTGGAGGAGAAGTGAGTGGAGAGAGGATTTAGGAGGAGGTTGGGAAGAAGCGGTAGTTTTAATGCAAAATATTGAGAATTGGGGAGATTGGCGTGAAATAGCGAGGATTGGGGACTCCAAGCGCGCACCAGGCCCACGCTCCAAGACCACTCCCCAGACCTCCAGGCCTCTATCTGGTTCGTCCGCTCCCCAAGCTCTGCGTATATGAGGTAACTAGAAATTAATTGTGAGGTGAGTAGAGATGTAGCCAAGGCAAGGTGTCTTGCCGTTGGAGCCTCTCGTGCCCCTGGGCACCCTACCCTCGTCCTCCTGCACACAGTCCTCGTGTAGTCAACACGTAACACGCACCTGAACAACTCCAGGCCTTCACCACCGACCCTACAACGCGTCTTTCCGATGACTAAAGCCACAGAGACGTTCGTTGTGCTTTTTGCGCTTTCCGCCGTGTATTTTGCGCTTTACACCGGAGTGATCCCCACGTCGGAGAAGATCCACACAGAGATCTTGCCCTTCTTGCCCTGGTGGTCCCTAGTAGCGTTCGGCTCCTACGCCTTGGCAACCTTAGGCTGGGGAGTGTATACTTTCAAGGACAAGGAGGCGAAATATAAAGAGTTGTTGGGCCAGATTGACGAGGCCAAGGAGTTTTACAAGGCCAAGGGTGTGGCGTTGGATTAGTGCAATACATAGAGAAACTGCAAAACTGTAGCAATCTGGGGCTCTGGGCCTTGCGACCATCTGTCTGAAGGTTTCAGTGGGATGTTTACGTATAGCGGTAATCGTTCCAGAAAGTCCGAAGCCGGCAATCTCAGGCCTCTTGACGCCACCGCATGTCCCCTGAGCCGTCGCCCGCAGCGGCCATAGCTCCAAGGCTCAGGCCCGGGGTTCGCTCCGCTGTCCACTTGGTGGAGATTCCTGCGGAGGGCTGTCCCTTTCGGGGTGCTAGTGCTCCCGAGCGGAGCGAGCAAAGCCCCACGCAGTGGCTCCCGCCAAGCAGGCGCCAGCGGAGCGTCACCAATAGTAGAGCCTTCCCGAACATCCCACAGGCGGCCAGAGCTTGAGTGTCCTGCTGGCGGCTCGGCATCCGCTCTTCTGACTTCGTGGAGACTTCCGCGGAGGGCTGTCCCCTACGGGGCTCCAGGGCCCCACGCAAAGACCCACCCCGGAGCCTGGCATCAAGCAGCAGCCGGACGGCCAACTACGAGCTACAGCAAGCAGAAGTAACACTCAATTGGAGTCTATGCAGAGGACAGTGGGGAGGCAGAAGGAGCAGCCAGGGAGTCTGTACCGGACAGCGGCGGCAGAACAGCGCGATGCTTCTTCTCCTTGATGCGTTTTTCCATCTCGGCGAACACCCGAATGCTCTCGGGGACATTTTCCCAGCCCGACAGCAGTTTGCGCACCACATAGTCCAGGCCCTCGGGCATGTTTTCCTTGCGCAAATGGGCCATGGGGGGGTCGAAATCGGGGGGCCAGCGGCGGTCGGTGAGGGACAATTTCTTGGCGGCCTCCACGCGCTTTTTGTTCCACTCCTTGAGGTCATCGTTAAACAATTCCCACACACAATTGATGCAGCCGCTCATACAACAGTTGTCGGGCTCTCTGGGCCGTGAGGGAACCTCCACACCGGCAATGTTGCGGGACTCTCCGCGGAACATTCGCGACGAGGAAGTGGGAGCCTCGCCCTTGATTCGTCCTCCGAAAACCATGCGGATCTTCTCTTCCGCACTGCGGTTATCGTGAGAGTACCTTCCCTCAAAGACATGGGGCACGGTAGTAGTCTCGGACCGTTTCTCCTTATAATGCAGTGGGTGTGTGGGGGTAGTCAAGAGCAAGTCGTAGTAGCGATATTTGTTACTACGAACCAATGATCTGATCATGGTGCTGGGGGGATCTGGATGGTGCTGGGGGAGGATGTTGCTGGGGGGATGGACGGGTGCTGGATGAAAAAAAGCGCAGATGAGTCCAGCGTTTCGGCGATGAGAAATGGGAACCGAGGGTCTCTTTTCGAGTATTCCAATGACTTCTGAGCAGCGTGATATCTGGACAGGGCGAGTTCTGGAGGGCGAGTTCTGGAGGGCGAGTTCTGGAGGGCGAGTTATCGTGGGGTGTCGGGGTCTGTGGGTAGAGGAAGAAAGGTGGGCGGCAGAGGAGGATGTGGGTGGATCTCGGGGAATCTCGCAGTGGTCACAACCAGCGGTGCGGCGTCTATCTCGAGGTCTCTACACTCAGCGCAATTCTGGATCCCTTGCTGTGGTAGGAGTGCTGCTTAGCAATGGAAACAGAGCGCTGTGATTGGGAGAAGCAACCTAGGTCAGGCGACTGCATATAGTGTTATCTGGCCGAAGAGGAGGGGCGGAGAGACGACAATAGAGAGCTGAAAAAGGTGAAAAAGGTGACAAAATGGCAATGGAATTGCATGGATAGCAATGGAAAATGGAGATATGGTCGAGGATGTGGAGGCGGAGCGTGGATGGCTGACGGACAGCTGAGGATCTGCTGGCTTAGGGACAGTTAGCGCGGAACTGTCGCTAGGGGTAGCGGCAGGCGCGCTAATTGCACCGGATAGCGCTATTCTGCGCTGATTGCTCTTCCTTTCTCTGAGTTAGACCACACTGAGGACCCTATTCTGACCAACGGCCCATTAATCTCCGGCCATCTCGCCATACCACGCCTTTTCCGGCGAAATCCGAGCCAACTGGGCCCAAGACTGGAGCTTTTCGCTGGCCGCAGCTCATCGGCGCTTGGCCGCTCGAATTGCACCGATGCCAGTCCACGTGGTGGCCCAAGTGGCCGGGAGCATCCGCAACGGCCACTAATTACCGCACGTCGTAGTCCATCGCGTGACGGTCGCTTAGCGGGCCGTTGGAAGCGGCTGACAAGAGGCTGAGCTGGGACTGTGTGCAGGAGTCGCTTGCAACCCCGAGATCCGCCACCAGCACCAAGACGAGAGCTAGCACCAGAGCCACCCAGGTCCATGGAAACTTGAGGGTAGTCAGAGGGCATAGACCCCGTGTCAGTTGATAATGTTCTGCCACCGTTGCCAGGGTCTTGGCGGCCACGTGGTGGCACTACAGCGCCAAGACTGCGCGGGTCTTGGCCCTTGATAGGCATACCGAAGTCGCAGCCAGAAGGTGTCAGGGCCCGGCGTCCAAGGTATAAAGCTGAGCCTGTAGGCCCCCAGTTCCAGCTTTGAGCAGCTGACCTGTGCCCTGACCTGTGCTTTGACCTGCGCCCTGAACTGTGCTTTGTTTTTGCCGTTGCCGCTGCTTTCCCCGGCTCCCTACGCTCAGACCTCCCTCTCCCTCTCCGCGGCTCCTCCCCACCGCCACTTCCACCCCTTACCCTCGCCATGGCCCTCCAGCAGTTTGACTACGTCTTCGCCATCGCGATGATCTTCGCGTTCCTTGACGCGTGGAACATCGGCGCCAACGACGTGGCCAATTCCTTCGCCTCCTCCGTGTCGTCCCGCTCGCTCAAGTACTGGCAGGCGATGGTGCTCGCCGGAGTGTGCGAGTTTCTAGGTGCCGTGCTCGTGGGAAACAGAGTCTCTGACACCATCCGCAACAAGATAGTCGACGTGGACAAGTTCCAGGACGACCCCGCCGTTCTTATGTTGACCATGGCCTGTGCCCTCGTGGGCTCGTCGCTCTGGTTGACGCTCGCCACCAGCATCGGAATGCCCGTGTCCACCACGCACTCGATCGTCGGCGGTGTTATCGGTGCCTCCATCGCCGCTGTGGGCGCCCAGAACATCTACTGGGGCTGGGACGGTGTCGCCCAGATCATCGCCTCGTGGTTCATTGCGCCGCTTATTGCCGGCGGCTTCGCGTCCGCCATCTTCTTGGTCTCCAAGTTCGCCGTGCTCGAGAGACCCACCCTCGCGTCCTCGCTCCGCAACGCCCTCTTCTTGGTACCCGTCATGGTCTTTGCCACCTTCTCAATCCTCACGATGTTGATCGTGTGGAAGGGCGCGCCCTCCTTGAACCTCGACGAGTTGTCCGGCAGTGCTGTGGTCGGCTCCATCTTCGGCGTCGGTGCTGTAGCCTGTGTCTTGTACATGTTGTTCTGCTACCCGGTGTTCCGCCGAAAGCTCGTGCACGAGGACTGGACCTTGCGCTGGTACCACGTGTTCGTCGGACCGCTCTTCTGGTTCAGAGCCACCGACAACATCCCCCCCATGCCCCAGGGCCACCAGCTCGTCATCGACTTCTATGAAGGCAGAAGGCCTCGCGTTGAGGCCGACGACGCCACCAAGGACCCCGAGAAGAGCTCTGTCCGGTGCGTGACCACAGCAGCTGAGAGCGTGGTGTCCGAGCCGGCGGCTGAGAGCGTAGTGTCCGAGCCAGCGTCCCAGCCAACACCCCAATCCACCGGCCTCTCCACCCGCGCCCTCTGGTGGTCCATGCTTATCAAGGGCCCCTCCCAGTGGCCCAGGTTGGCGTGGCTCATGGTCTCCCACGGCTTCACCCAGGACGTGATCTCCGGCCAGACCCTGGGCGACACTCTCGGCGCCAACGTTGCCTCGGTCCACTCCACCTCCAAGTTCTACGACAACAAAGTCGAGTACTTGTACTCGCTCCTCCAGGCCATCACCGCGTCCACCATGGCATTCGCCCACGGCGCCAACGACATCGCCAACGCCACCGGGCCCCTCACCACCGTGTACCTCGTGTGGCAGACCAACACCGTGGGCAGCAAGAACGACGTGCCCATCTGGATTCTCTGCTACGCCGCGAGCGCCCTAGTCATTGGCTGTTTCACCTACGGCTACCGCATTATGAAAAACTTGGGCAACAAGTTGATCCTCCAGTCGCCCTCGCGCGGGTTTGCCATCGAGTTGGGCGCTGCCGTCACCACCGTCATGGCCACCCAGTTGGCCATCCCAATCTCCACCACCCAGTCCGCCGTGGGCGCCACCGTCTTCGTCGGCCTCTGCAACAAAAACGTGCGCTCCGTCAACTGGCGCATGGTCTCGTGGTGCTACTTGGGCTGGCTCTTCACCTTGCCCATCGCCGGCCTCATCGCCGGCCTCCTCAACGCCGTCATCTTGTACGCGCCCAGAAAGGGCGTCGTCTACGAGTTGGCCCCTTGAGCACCCCCTGGGGCTCTCCGTGACGCCCTACCTCGTGACCATTCTCCATCTGCACTGCCCCTTGGGCTCCCTCGCCTTCGGGCTCCTTAGCATCGCCAATTTTTTATCCTGTGACCTCCTGTAGCGCTGCTCTACGGATCCTGACACCCGGGTGCCCACAAGAAAGATCCGTAGAGCCCATGTCCAGGGTGCTCTGCATTCCTGGGAAATCTTCAAGGGCCCATGAGGTAGTCGCTGGGTCTCTACGACGCTCCGCTGGCCCCTACCCGGGGTGGGCCACTGCGTGGGGCTCTGCTCGCTGCGCTCGGGGCTCGAGCACCCCACAGGGATCTCCACAATAGAGCTTTCAAAGTATCAAAATGCTACTGGCGGCCTCTCAAGCTGCCGACCCGCCGCGGCCATCCGTAACACTCAGTTGAGCCCTGTCCAGGGTGTGAGGGACTGGCTGGAGACCACCTTAAAAAGCATGTTTATATGCAGGTCGGTTAGGTCGGTCGCTTTGACCCCTTAAAAATAGGAAAAAGTAATGCTGAAAAAAGGATTCTGGGTTCAGAGTAGCACTTTACAGGCCTTGGTCATTTTTAAGTACAATTTTGAGGGCTCTTTAGGTGTAAAACGGCTCTTTGTTTTTAAATTTGCACCCATATTGTGTGCAGGACACTGAGATTTTTTGAGCACAGCGGCAGATTAGCGAGAAGTTGGCAAGAATTGGCGGTAATTTAGCGACACCAATAGGCAGGAAGCTTTCAGTGAGCTCTATGCTCACCCAGTTCTAGACTTTTTTGCATTTTAAAAACCTCTCAGCACACGAGGGTAGGCACTCATATTAAATTTAAAGATTTTTAGGTGCATAATAAGGTCCGGATAAGCCATGAGCTGGCTTCTGAACACGCCTTTTAGCGACTCGTGAGCGGGCCCGCGCGGGTGTCTACTGCCACCTGTATGCTGTCCTCTAAGGTCAAAATCAGAGGGTGAACATACCGAAGTAGAGTATTGGAAAAGCTGAAAAATTGCCAGCTGCCCAACACACTTTGCCAGAGCTTCCTGACAATTTTCCAGCCGAAATGAAGGCACTCAACGAAACTCTTTGTACTCCTTATCAATATCACTCCTGCATATGGCCTGACCATATTCGCCAGGGGCTTGAGCGACTCCTAGACCACAGTACCCCCAGCTAGCGACCGTTGTGCCATGTCCTACGACGAGAAATTTGACGCAGCGCTTGATCTCGTGCGCCGGTTGAACCCCCAGCACGTGGCCACGCAATTGGCGGACATCTGTGCGCTCGCCAACGATGACGAGCTCTCCCAGGACCTCCTCCTGTCGGTGGACGTTCCTCTCAAGGCGCTACGGTGTCCTGCCACGGGCAAGGAATTCCTCTGCTGCGACTATAACCGTGACGGGGACCTGTACCGGTCACCGTGGCTGAATCGCTACGTTCCTGAGGTCGGCGGTGAGCTTCCACCGTTCCCCTCGGACGCTCTCCGGCTCTTGGAGGTCAAGGCCAACGAAAGCTTCGCCATCTATCGCGACTTGTACTACGAGGGTACAGGGGTGTCGTCGGTGTATCTCTGGGACACCGAGGACGAATCCAGCGATCTTCAGGCGTTTGCTGGCGTTGTTCTCATCCAGAAGCAGACGGACGACCGCCTGGGCCGCTGGGACAGCATTCACGTGTTCGAGGTGACCCCCGAGTCTGAGTCTTCTGCCCTCTACAAAGTCACGTCGTCCGTGATTCTCGACATGACTGGCGCGTCATTGGGCCTTTCAGGAAGTCTCACCCGCCAGTTGGAGCAGTCCCAGACCTTCACCGCCCCCAATATCGAGACCTCCCACTTGGTAAATTTGGGCACTCTCATTGAGAAAAGCGAGTACAACTTGCGTAACTTGCTTCAGGAGGTTTACTTTGACAAATTGAAGGATGTGGTCACCAAGGATTTGCGTGCCAACTTGCAAGGCGCCCAGGAACAGACCGCGCGCCAGTCTGAGGTGGTCCGCGGCCTCCAGCTGTTGCCTTAGGACTGGAGTGTCTGGGGTTTGTGGAATAGAGGGCTCTGTGCTTACTGGGTGGGGCTGGTGGGCCCATGACGCTCCGCTGGCCCCTGCCCGGGGAGGGCCACAGCGTGGGGCTTTGCTCGCTGCGCTCGGCCATTGGGCACCTGGGGGCACAGCTCTCAGCAGGCGCTTTCACGGAGTGGTCATGGGGGCAAATTTCCACACGTGTCTATTCCTAGGACTCTATAACGACCATTGGCCTTGGCTCGGGAGCGCTCTTCTACCATCCACAAAGGTGCTTGTATGCAGGAGTGTATCAACACATTAGGGGCCAAGTAACGGCGCAGAAGCCAAATTTCACGTAACGATGACATTTCTGTAGTCAAAGAAGGACCCAGAGCTCCAGAGGGAGACGGTGTCATTTCAAGGCGCCAGTTTTGAGATTCGCCCACGAGCTCGCGCGCAGGACGATCGCTACGGAGCTGCTTCCAGCCTACGGAGAGACGAGACGGCCCTGAGGTTATGAAGATGCAAATGTTTGTCGTAGAGTGCACGTTAGGTGAGGGATGAGGTCTGGGCAGTTTGCGCTAGAGCCCCGGCAGCAGGTACTTGTCAAGTGGCAAGAACCCGAGGGCACGTGTGTTCCGTTCGTCTCATGAACCTCAGAGCTCGAGCGCCTACTGGCGGGTCCGTGACGCTCCGCTGGCCACTCCGTGGAGGCTCCTGCGGAGAGCTGTCCCCTGCGGAGGGCTAGAGCTCTCAAGCGCAGCGGGGCGTCTTAGAGACCCAGCGAGCCCAGAACTCCAGTGCCTATCACAGGACCCAAGACGTCCAGGGACAGAGACGTCCAGAGACAGAGGCAGCGGGCAGGGCCCTTCACACTGCGGCATCGCGGACCGATGGATGGACCCGTCGCGGCGCCTGTCGCTCCGGGGAGCATTCTGGACTGCGCATTGAGTCAGGGGCATCCTCAAGCTCGGCCGCCGCCAATTTTGTCTCCAAGCTGATGGCAGAGCCCGTGTCGAGGTTGTACATCACGTGGCCCTCGTCTCCGTCCGCCAACGACGACATGACGTTGGCCTTGACGTCGTGCACAAATGACCAGAGAGACAGCGACACCGTCTGGAGCTTCTCCTCGTACAGCCGCGACTTTTCCTTGAGCGGCGAGAGGTCCAGCACCACCGAGTCCTCGGAGGTCCGAGGGCGGAGCGACTTCTCAAATTCGTTCTGGAGCATCGTGTCAAACTGCTGGAGAAGATTGAGCGGCCGCAGGAGGTTGCTCCAGATAGAGGAAGCGCGGTCGGGGTCTGAGGCGCCGTGGGAGGTGAGGATGGCATCGCTGGGAGAAGCTGGCGCCCCGTCCGGGGTGACAAGTGCGAGGACTCGGTGCGGCCGCTCGGGGGTCCTCACGGGACCGTAGGGGTCGGTCTGGGGATCCGATGGGCCCGCCGGCGCCACAGAGGCCGCGGCCGAGGCCGCGGTGAGCGAACCGGTGAGCGACAACGTGCGCCGTCGCCTTGTGGAGCGCACGGCTGCGTCGCGTGGGTCGTCACTGGGCGGTACTCCTGAGCCAGGGGCACCAGGGGCGGTCTCTGAGGTACCAGTGGCAGTTTCTGGGGCGCCAGGGACAGCCGCCACCGTAGTCGCCCGCTTGGCCCCCACGAGAGTGGCGCTCCCGCTGCCGATTTCTTTGTACAACGAGCGCTGGATCACCTGGCGAAGCTGGCGGAGCTCCAGCTCGTGGCGCTCGAGTCTGCGCTGGAGCGTGGCCACGTGGTCCTTGATCTCGACCACCGCCATCTCCCTGAGGGCCAAGAGCCGGAGCTGCTCCTCGATGCCCATGGCAAGAAGCAGCTCGGTGTCGGGGAGCGGTAGGTCGCTCTGGGGGTCCTCCAGGGGGCTCTCGGGGAGCTGGGGGAGCTGTGGGTGCAGTGTGGCCAGGCCTGAACGCCGGTGGAGCGACTGGCTGTGGACGGGAGTGGTGGCGGCAGAGCCGCCGGAGTGGTGCGAGGTGCCGGGCGATGCGGGCGACACCGCGAGATTTAGCGCAATTCCCCGGGCCCGGACCCGCAGCTTGTGGGGGGTGATGATGGAGGGCGGAGCGGTGGAGGGAGGGGCTGTGGGAGTGGGAGCAGAGGACGTGGCAGCCGAGCGCGTGGCGGCTGGTAGGGCGCTGGCAGCTGAGGCGCCAGGGCCAGCGGAAGCAACGGGGTCCGCTGGGGGATCGGAGTCCTCTGGAGTGGCAGCTTCGCGCTCGGACATTCGCTCGGGGTCTGTGGTCAGAGGCATCGGTGGCCCTGTGGTGGGTCCAGGCGCTGACCACAGAGCCAGCGGCTGCTGATAACGGAGCGACGCTGTATGCAGGTGGGAGGAAGTAAACAACGCGCGGAGGGGCGAGGGGAAGAGGGGTCCCAATTCCTGGGGAGTTCCGAGGGACTGTTCTCGCGCCGGTTACTGGGCCGCGAGTAGAGCGAGTCCAGCTCCTGTGCGGGCCGCACTTCCGAGGGTCACGGGTCAGAGAGCACGGATCACCGCTCCGGCACACCGCCTTCAGTAGACGGCTCAGGGAGAAGCAGAGCTCGCCGCGGCGTGTCCGGACCCATCCTGAGCTCCCTAGCGGCACCTTGAACGTAGTGTCAGTCGAGAGCAGACCTCTCCCGAGAGTCGGTGCTGTGGAGCTGTGGAGCTGTGGAGTTGTGAAACCACGGTCACGTGCGCCAGACCCCGTGCTCTCTGAACGGAACCCTCACCCTGAGCCTCTGACCGTGAGCTTTGGTCCTGAGTCTCTGATCCTGAGCCTCTGATCGCGCGCCCGTAGCGTAACCCGCCCACTCCCCACACTTCCCCCTCGGCTTGCGCGCGCTCCGAGACCCCCAGCTTCTTCTTCCTGCTCCTTCTTCCCGCTCCCTGCTCCCTCCGCTAGCGCCTTCTTCTCACAGACCCTCCTTCTCGCTCTAAGTGCCCAGAACCCACCCAGTGACTATGAGCGCCTCCCAGCTCAAGACTTCCGGCACGCGCTTCGCCGCCATCGCCGCAGCGCTCACCATCCTCAAGGCCTCCCGGCCCCTCGCGTGGGCCGGGCTCCTCTCGCTCAACCCGCTCTTCCACTCGCTTTTGAACGAAACTGGCAGCCCTGGAACCGCCAAAATTGCCAATTTGCTCTCGTCGGCATTGTACTACAACGCGTCCGTGGGCACCAGGGTCCCGAATGACTACGTGCTGTTGTACGTGTGGATGAGCTACGTGACGCTGTGGGTGGACAAGGTGGCCCGGGAGGCTAAGGGCGGTGCCAAAGTTGGCGGTTCGGTTTCCGACGGAGGAAACGCAAAATTGGCGGGAGCTACAGCGGGATCCAATGCCACAGCTACCGCCAGAGCTGGCGCCAGGGCCCGCTCGGCTCTCGCCTCCGTCTACACCCGCTGCCGCCAGGTCCCCCCGAAGATCGTGTACTCCGCGCTCTTCGCACAGCTTCTCTCGCACCACTTGGCCCACCCGTCGCTCCCAGCGTCGCGCCACTTGTCGTCGTTCGTCAGCGACCGCATCTTGGGCCCCATCTGGCGCAACTACACGCCGCGGATCTCGCTCCGCAGCTCGCTCAATGTCCGCGGGCTCGTCCGCGCCTACATCGTGCACAACCTCACGGTGCTCGTGCTCCAGCTCGTGCGCTCGCTGGGCCAGCTCAAGGCCGCGCTTGCCCTCAGCGACAACGGCATCCACCTCGACACCAACCCCAGGCCCTCGCGTGCCCACATCGTGTGGGCCCATCTCAAGGAGCAGTTTTTGCGCTCCAACTTCATCCTCAATCTTTTCTACGTGCCCAGCATCATCACCATGGGCCTTTTTTCGGCCACCTCCGTGCCCTCCTCCGTCCTCTACTCGAAGTTCGCCTCCGACAAGAACTACGTGCGCTTGGTATCGCTCGTCCTGGCGCTTCTTGCCACCCAGGTGATTGCCCCGGCGGTGAACCCACGGTGCCTGGACTACCTTCCTGACTCCACCGTCAGCGCCATCAACTTGTACTTCTTCCGGCTCGAGCTCTTGTCGCGCTGGCGCATCGCCAAGGAGGGCTCGTTGCAGCTTCCTGACTGGCTGAAGGTCGAGGCTCTCGCCTCCAGTTTGGGCTTGTTTTTGTACTTGAACCGCCGCGATAATGGCGACTCCGATGGCTTCGTTCATTTGCTTAACAAGCTCATGGGGACTCGCCAGGTCTAGCGGCCGGCCCCAGGCCCTTCGCCTTAGTCTTGGGGCCAGCGGGCGACTAATTACGCCTTAGTTCCCCTCCTTATTTACAGTACACGTTATCAAATTGGTCCCGTAGCAGGCCTCAGCTGAGCCCTAGAGGGAGCACCACAGCCCCGAGCGCAGCGAGCAGAGCCCCACGCAGTGGCTCCACGGAGTGGCCAGCGGAGCGTCAAGCAGCCGCCGCCGGGCGCTCAAGCTCTAGGATCGGTCGGCGGCACCGCGTCCGCTCCGCTGGCCACTCCGTGGAGGCTCCTGCGGAGGGCTGTCTCCCTGCGGGGGGTCTATCGGACCTGCATATACCGATTTGCACCTAATCTACTGCTCAAGATATTGCCGCCAGTTGTCCCCTAAAATAAAAATTAAGAAATTTAGAGCCAGCCTCTAGCAGAGAAAGTATATTAGCAAGAAAAAACACCGAAAAAGGCCTTTTTTGGCTATTTGCATTGGGCTCTTTCTCCCGATGTAAGAGTACGGCATATAAGCTCTTGCCATGGCGGCCCTTCCCCGGAGCCGTAGGATGTCGTGAAAGTACGGGGCTTTGCTCTCTCGCTCCCTCTTTCTGTGGACACTTCGTGGAGATCCCTGCGGGGGGCACTTTTCTGCGGAGGAGCCAGAGCCCCGAGCCCCGAGCGCAGCGAGCAAAGCCCCACGCAGTGGCCCTCCCCGGGCAGGGGCCAGCGGAGCGTCGTGGGACCTCACGGTGAGGCCCCAGAGCTTGAGCGCCCGCCGGCGGCTCCTCGTCCGCTCCGCTGGCCACCCCGTGGGGGCTCCTGCGGAGAGCTGTTTCCTGCAGGATGCCCGGGGGCCCAGTCTCCTGAGCGCCTCCGCCGTGGCCCAGCTGCCTACGCCCTACAGTCGCCAGTCTACCGCTTCGTTCGTACACAGAGTCAGTCCAGGACCACTAGTAGCCGCCGGCACCGGGGGCGTTTTCGCGGCCCTTCAACTTGTCCAAGAGCTCTTTGAATCGGCTCTTGTCGGCGTCGCCGCTACCGACCTCGCCCACCTCGTCCACCAACTGGTGCACACGGTCCCACAAGGTGCCGTTCTTCAAAAAGTCGTCGCGCTTGGCCAAGAATTCCTCCTGTTCCTTCAAAACCTCCTGCTGGTGTTGCTCTTTCTTTTGGTTGTAGTTGTCGTAGAAATCGTCGATGGTTTCCTTGGCCTTGGCCACGATCTCGGCCTTCTTTTTGGCATTGGCGGCCTCTCTCTCCTCGATTTCCAAGTCACGACGCTCCTTCCACTCGCGGAGAGGCTTCGATTCGCCTGAGAAGGCGCCAGCCGAGCCCGAGCCGTTGGCCCCGGTCTCCGCCGCATCGTCATACGTCTCCTGTGCATACTGAGCGCCATAATCGGCCGAATCCGCCCCTGCCTCGGCCTCAACCTCCGGAAATTGCTCCTTGAATTCGGTGAACTCATCGTCGCTCTCGCCGCCTCTGAGCACCTCCTCGTCCTGGGCACTCAGGAACTCGTTGCCCACCAATTCTTTCTCCCGCGCAAGGAAATCGCCCGCGCTGTCGCCGTCCGCAGATCCGGAGTCGTAGTTTTCGCCCTCTAACGCTGGGAATTTATCGGCCATTGCGTCTCGTGTTGTGTTGTGCCGGTGGTCAATAGGCGCCGCCCACTTGGCGTTCCTGGGGGTTGCGCGTCGTGCGGGACTCAGTCCGCACCACCTCGCCACTTGGGGCGGCTGCGCCCCTAAATCGTCGCTAACTTAGCGCAAAGACCCTACACACGCCCTAACTTGGGCTCTCTGAATTGGCCTCTAGACACCATACTGTCGACCTCCAGACACAGGTCTTAGCTCCACCATCCCAGCTGAAATTCAGGCAGAGTGCACAAAGCAACAGAGATGAGCAATGCAAATGAGGGTCTGGCCAGACACATCCCAGAACCTCCACCCCCAAGCCCCAATTGGCACTTTTGGCGTCCTCCTAGCGGCCTCCTAGCGACCCCTCCGCTGTGGCTAGCGCCCTTGTCCCCTAGAGGAAAGTCATCTAGTGGAGACTGCTTATATGCCGTACTCTCACCTCGGGTCCAGTGATACGTGCCCAAATGGCCAGATTTTGGTGTTCTTAGTGTGATAAAAGACAGTTGGAGCATTCAGTGGCCTCCAAAATGCTACTATCTAATGACTACATTTACTGAAGTACTTTCCGCCACGTTAAATCTGTTTGGATGTTTGTTTGTATGCAGTACCAACTAATTGCAGACACATAGGCTGGGGCCATAATCCCCGCAGGGGAACAGCCCTCCGCAGGAGCCTCCACGGAGTGGCCAGCGGAGCGGACGCGGTGCTGCCAGCGGAGGCTGAGGCTTGAGCGCCTGCCGGCGGCTGATTGACGCTCCGCTGGCGCCTGCTCGGCGAGAGCCACTGCGTGGGGCTCTGCTCGCTGCGCTCGGGGCTGTGGACTTATGCGGTCCCCACCGCCACCTCGTACACGCGAACGGAGGTGTCGGCACTTCCCACGGCCAACACCAAGCGGCCGGCTCTGGGACTGCCCCAGGCGAGCCGGGCGACCTTTGCCGCCGGGGTGATGGCGGCGTCAAAGTTTGCGGCCACGGCGATGGTTCCGTCCGGGCCCACGGTGCACACGGAGACGCCGTCCTCTAAGCCCACGGCAAGGTACACGCAGCCCTCGTGAGAGGTAGCGGCCACAGCGCACACGGGCAGCGCGAACTTGTGGGAGGCGAGCAACTGGACGCCGGTGGCTGGGGCGTCGGCGGACCCCTCGGCGGGCTGAACCGCCCACACCTTGACCAGGCGGTCACGTGAGCCAGTGGCAAAGCGGCGCTCGTCGAGCCACGCGCAGTCCCAGACGATACGGCCGTGCGCCTGCTGGAGGGTCACGAGCTGGAACCGGTCCCAGAGACTCAACTGGCGATCACGCGACACCGCCAAGAGGAAGCGGCCCGAGGGCGAGAACGCCAACGACGTGACCGTGAGACTGTGGCCCACGAGCACGTGCGCCTGGCGGTAGGTGGCGGCGTCGAACACGCGGATCGCCGCGTACTTCGCGGTGTTGGAGCGGCAGGCAGAGGCGATGACCCCGGGGCCCGCTGCACAGCACGTGAGCTCGTAGCCGTGGCCGTAGAGCTTCTCGAGCTCGGGGAAGAGCGTGGAGCGCTGTAGCTGGTCCTCGAGGGGGGTAGATGGGGTGGCGGAGTGGGTGGCGGTAGGGGCCAGGGCGTCAGCAGGGGCCAGGGCGTCAGCAGAGGTCGCGGCTGAGGTAGAGATCAGGGCAGCGGTTTCATGTGACAGCTCTGGGCGGTCCTGGTGGGCCAGGGAGGCCACAGAGGCCTCCTGAGAGTCGCTCTCCGGCTCCAGGGAGCCACCGTCCTCTCCCTGAGGCTGTCTCCCCTCTCCCTGTGACTCTCCTTCCTCGCCCGGGCCACCGTCCTCTCCCTGTGACTCTGCCCCCTCGCCCTGCTCGCCCTTGTTCGAAAGCCCTAGCACCGGCAACAGCGCCGCCGCCGCGAGTTTCCCGGCCCCGACCTCCACCCCGTACCGCCCAAGCAACGCCGCCGTCTGCGCCGTCATCTCAAACACCCGGAGCACCTTCTCGTCCCCCCCGGAAACAAAGCGCGTGCCGCTGAGCACCGCGGCGCACACCATGTCGTAGCCGTGGATCTGGGGCCGGGCGAACTCGCGCCAGGGGGCGGGCGTTTGGGAGCCCCCCTCGCACGCAAAGAGCCGCGTGGTTTGGTCCAAGGACGTGGCGTAGAAAAAGTCGCCGCTGGGCGCCCACACCACGTCCGAGACCTCGCGCACGGGTCCAGTGACGCCAAGCTGCGCTCTCCAGCCCCCACGCTCCGCGTACACGCGGAACGACCCCGTGCGCCCGTTGGCGACGATGTACTCGGAGCCGCCGCGCTGGAGCCAGAGGCACGACCAGAACCCCCCGGACGACCCCGTGGCGGTGGACGCGCCCTTGATCGACATCTCTCCCAAGCGCGCGGCCGTCACCCACACGCCGGAAACGGCGTCCATGTGCCACACCATGAGCGCCGTGTCCGCGGACGCCGAGAGGAGCCGCGGGGTCCCGTCCGGCCCGGCCCGCCACACGAGCCCCGTGACCCAGTCGTCGTGGCCCATGATGAGCGCGTCGAAGAAAATCTCCGCCGGCCTTGTGAGCGCGAGCTCCTCCTTGCGGTTCGCCAAGAGCCGCAACGTGCCGCTGTCGTCCGGGCGCTGGGCCCGCACGCGCCAGAGCCGCACGTACCGGTCCTGGCCACCCGAGGCAAGGAGCCAGCTGTCGCCCTCGGCGGTCCAGGCAAGCGCCTTGACCCAGTCCTCGTGGCCCCGGAGCACGGCCCGGGGGCGGGTCTCATCGCACCCGAACACAAAAACATCGCGCGAGGTGCCGCCCACCGCCACCACCGGCTCGCCAAAGATGCGCTCGAGGGCGAGGCACGTGGGAAAGAAGCCACGGGCCACGCTGAAGGCGCTCAGGAGGCCCCACCGCCCGTCGCGCAACGCCCACACCGCCACCGTCCCGTCAACGCCACCCGTCGCTATGAGGGCGCCACCGTCCGCCAGGGGCCCGAGGGTCGCCACACAAGTGACGGAGCCCTCGTGGTGCTCCAACGTCTGGAGCTGCTCGAATTTGGGCGGGCCCGCTGCTCGGCCAGCCGCTGAGCCAGCGCCCGGGTCTGTAGCTCGGGCCGGCTCCCCGGTTCTGCTCCCAGATCTCGCCCACACCACCACACGCCCATCCTCTGCCGTGCTCACCAAAAATTCGGTCCCTGGCACGAACTTCACGCCCGTGACCTCCTTGGTGTGTCCCTTGAGCGTAGCGTAGACCGCTCGGGTGCCGAAGAGGTCCCAGAGCGCCACGGTGGTCGAGGCGCCGTACGCCACGACCTCGAGCTCGGGGCTGTAGTCCAGCAGCGCCCCCTGCTTATTGGCACCGATGAAAATCGTCGACGGTTCCACTGAGACGCCCATTGTGGAGAGAAGGGAGGACCCAGAGCTGGGAGACAGAAGAGAGAAGTGCGATGCGGTCACGTGTGTTATCACGTGCGGTTGGAAAGGAAGGGCAAGGCGCTGGAATCGACGGGGGGCCATTGAGTGCGGAGAGTGGGCGGGTGGATTTGGATGGGCAGTAAGGGCTTATGTTTCGATTTTTGGATAGAAATATGCCCAGGGGGACAGGAAGGCCGGGTCTGCTCTGGTCTCAGGAGTACGCCAAGTGGAGCTCCAGGCTGACAGTTACGCAGTGTTGGCGCGCCAGCGGTACCGCTTCTCCCGCCCGTCTTCGCGCACTCACGCCTGCCTTCTCGCTCTCGCTGCTCTTCACCTCTGGTCTCCCACCACTGCTCCACACCCGTCCAGCCCATGGTCTCTGCGTAAGTTTCTGATTCTCCACCTTATTTCGCCTTTGCCAACTCCCCCCGCCAATTCCTGCTCCACCTCTTGCCAAAATTTTCCCCACTCCGCCACTAACCGCAGCCTCGTCCTCGTCGTGGACGCCTCGCCCGACACCCTCCTCCAGTTCCACGACCAGCTCTCCAACGAATTGCCCTCGCTCAAGGGGAAATGGAGCTTCTCCTTCAAAGTTTTCCGTAACAACCCCTACGCGGTCTCACCCATGGGCCCCCCCGAGTCCAAGTTTCTCCACACGCTCTCGCTCTCGTACCACCCCGAGACAGGAGTGGCGTTGGTGAACAAGAGCTCGTGCGCTGTGTTCTCCAATGTCCTCCACGAGGGCGGCATTTCCGATGGCGGTGCCGGAGACGGGCCCCGGGCCAGAAGTCCGGCGCCGGCGCTAGCGTTTCCCGAGCGCCACCTTCACAAGGGCGCTACCTCCGGCCTCAACGACCCCTTCGACGCCTTCGCCAGCTCGAAGTTGCAGTCGCTATGGCTCCAGAAACAGCACATCAAGGGCGACGGCGGCCAGATCTACGAGCTAGAGAACGGCAGCGTAATCATCAGAACGTCCAACGTCTTTCTCCACGGCGCCTTCAAGGGCTTGCTCATCCAGGTGGAAGCCACGGGCCCCGCTGACATCGACAGCCTCTTCGCAAAGTACCGCATCCCCCGCGGCACCGTGTGCAAGGACGTGCTCAACGCGGCGAACTTGGACCACTACGGCGACTTGTGCCTCCAGTACGCGGAGATCCTCAACTTCTAGTCCCCGCAGGGCATGACGGGAAGCTGGCGGCAGGCGCTCAGGCTCTCGGAACAGAAAAGGCCAAGAGTTTGCGTCAGTGCCGCAGGCAAGCGCTCAGGTCCTGGGACCCATGGGCCGTCCAGGAAGTCTACGACGCTCCGCTGGCTCCTGTCCAGGGAGGGCCACTGCGTAGTGCTCTGCTCGCTGCGCTCGGGGCTGTGGGCCCCCGCAGGGGACAGCCCTCCGCAGGAGCCTTCACGGAGTGGCCAGCGGAGCGGGTAGCGGCCCGTCCGGCGGCGGCTGTGAGACGCTCCGCTGGCGCCTGCTCGGCGGGAGCCACTGCGTGGGGCTGTCCCCTGCGGGGTGCTAGGAAGTGGCCAGCGGAGCAGACCAGAACCGGTGACTAGAGCCTGAGCCCGGCCGGCGGCTGTGAGCCTCCACTGGCCCCTACCTGGCGGGTTCTGCCACTACATCGTGCGCCACCGGTGTCTATTTCGGTACGGATGCTAATTGAAGTATGTCACGACCATTTTCTGGGCGACGTTATAGCCGAGGACTATGGAGAGGAGCCAGGCCACCGCTAGCACGGGGAGAACTCCGGTTAGGATCAACAACTGGAGCAGCTTTCCTCCGTTGCCACCGCTGATAAAAGGGAGCGATACATAGCCGTAGAAGGTGATAATGAAGTAGTAGCTGATGGCCACAAAATAGAGGGAATTGCCCAAGACCAAGGCCACGAACGAGTGGTTGATGTTCAAAATGGGCAAAAGAAAGAACTGGAGAAGGTAGAGGAGACACCATATGATGACAAAGGCGTTGCAGTGCACATCGAAGCAAAAGCCCCACTCGATGTAGTTCATTTTGTGCAGACTTAGGAACGCCAGCGAGCCGTTGAAGAGCCTGTTGGTGACGAGCCACGACACGGTGGCCACCACTGCTCCCGTGAGGTAAAAATCCACCATCACCATGTACACTATGAGCTTGAAAATATCCACAATTCCTGGCGAGTAGGCGATGCCCCATGCCACGGCTGAGATCAGAAGAAAGCCCGTGAGGAGAATGAGGAACGAGGGGTCGTCGCGCGTGTACAGCGCCCGGCCCTGGAGCCGGTAGTAGTGTGTGCGGTACATTTTCTTGGGGTTCACCACGAGGTGGAAGAGCTCCCACATGGCAGTCTCGAAATCCAAGGTGTTGGGGCGGAAGATGCGCCGGACGAAGCGGTGGAGCTTGCGGGTGACGGACCTCAAGGGGGGGGCGCGTGCGCCAAAATGGGGGGTTGGCCCGCTGAAACTGCGCTGGGGGCTGAAGTTGGCGCTGGACCCTCCGAAATTGGCGCTGGACCCTCCGAAATTGGCACTGGACCCGCCGAACTCCCTAGCACCGACCGGGTCTCGCGGCAAAAGATCCTGCGCGGAGTATGGCAAATTGGACATGGCGATGCCGTGGGGCTGTGGTGTTAATTTGGGGCTTAATTGTCTGGACTGGGTGTGAGTCTTACTGCCTGTAGCTCTGACGTCGGCCCGGTGGCTCTGTCTTCGGTCCTTTAGCTCTATCTTTCGGTCCTATCGTTGGACTTCCGGCTCTGTCTCTCGGCTCTATCTTTGGACCGTCAGCTCCCTCGGTGCTGGTTGCGTGGAACTGTCTCTACTCAGTTTTGCCCAATGGAGCGCGTAGACCGCCGGATCGGAGCTGTTCTGTCTCTGGCTCTTGCTGTGGCTCGATCGAGCTGAAAATTTCTCAGCAGGTAGTCGCTGGCTGTGAAGCACTGCCAAGTCTCTGAAAAATCTCTGGAAATCCCTGGAATCTCCTGCAATCGCTGGCTGTTGCGTGTCGCTGACTGTCGCTGGTGCTGAATCCGTGGCCCCGGTCGCTGGGCTATGTGCAGGGTTTACATGCAGGATCGGGTGTTCAGCAGCTACGATGGGTTCATGGTGTGTTAGGGTTGGTATTAGGAATGGCATTAGGGGTCTATAATTTAGGTGTGAGTCGGGTCGGGTTTTGGTTGTGGCTATTACAGATTCTGGGCAGTTTGGGCTGACTTTTGCCAGCTTTGGCGGATTTTCGCCCTTCTCCGGCCAATCTTCGCCCTCTCTTTTCGCTCGCCACTTCCTACCCCCGAAGTTGCACGCAACGAGCCATGTCCGACACGCTGGTGGCCCTGGTGTCCAGCTCTTCGTCCTCGGAGGTGCTGGCCAGGGTTTCAGGCGGCTTAGAGTAAATGGCGCCCATCTCGGCGTCCCATAGTCGCCGGAGGTATGCGTCCTTCTCGGCGCTCGATACCTGTGGTACCAGCGTCGAAGGGACCCGTGGGCTTTTGGACTTCCTTCCGCTGGATCCAGTTGCTCCCTGAGCGGCCAAATACGTTTCCTGGCGCCGGAGCGACCCCAAGAGACCCATCTCCGCCGAAAATCGGAGCCGGATCAACGTGTACTGGGCTGTTATGGTCTCGTTCTGGATCTTGACGTTGTAGTCAAATGCTGAGGAGTCTCTGGCGGCCCCTGTGCTACTGTAGGGCCCGTGGGGGGTCGGCTGGAACTCCTGGAGCTCCTTGTAGTCCAAAATCTTCTGCTGGGTCCTGCTGACGATCCCCTGTGGCACGATTCCGGTGTCGAATTTCTGTACAAAGTTGCTCTGGAACGCCAGGATCTCCCGGAGAGCGTCGTGGATGGTCTCGGCCGAGCTGGGAGTCCGTGCGGAGTTATCAACCTGTGGCGTCCAGCTGAAGGTGTCGTCGGAGTCGTAGGCGTCAGAGTCGTCGTCGTCCAGCTCGCTGCGGTATAGCCCAGTCCTCAGCACCAGCTCCTCGCGTGGAGAGGCGCCGAGCACCATATCCAGTCGCTGGGTGTTGCCCATGGGCAAGAGCCGGTGCATGCTGCTGTGGGCCAATGTGGAGCCTCTGGCATGGTCAGCGCTGGGGGTAGTGCGACCGCTGGTGGCGTGAAAATGGCGCCGGTTGGCGTCCCAGCGCTGGTGCGCCCCCTCGGGGCCTGTTGGGGCCATGGGGGTCATGGGGATGTTTTTGTTGCGTGGGTAGACGCCGTCGTAGGCGTTGGAGGAAATGGAGCGCGCAAGGGGCCCGGGCCTGCGCGGGCGAGGAACTGTGCTCAGGGAGCGGTCGGGGCGTGCGGAGTCGGCGTGGGCCGAGTGGGAGCGTCCTGTGTCCAGGACAAAGGCAGGGCCGCTCTGGATGCGCTTGAGCGAGCGGCTGCGCAGCATCTGGAGAGTGGACCGGGCGACAAGGGCAGCGGATGGCTGGGACCATCCCAGCGAAGCAGTCGCTTTATACGCGCACTGCACCTGGCTGCCCGCTTATCGCAGCCGTTGCGCTATCGCTGCGAGCGCGCGCGTGCCACCTGCGCTGCGATAGCGCGCGATCGTCCGATAAGCATCCGCCAATCAGCGCGCGCCAACGACCAGGGCCCCATGCTCATAGCACCGGGCCATATGGAGGCTCGGCCAGGGGAGTCCAGCACCGGGTGCTCTGGCTGGAACTGGCCCGGGGCCGGGCCTTGCAGCCCCTGCGCTGTGTTACTTTGCACCGTGTACCCCTGAGCTGTCAATTTCATGCGCTCGATGGGACCAGTAAACCCCTGCTCTCTCCCACTCTCAGTGCTCGTTCCACTCTCAGTCCCTCTGATCCGCTCAATTTTTCTGTCAACTCTAAGGCCTCTGCACTCTGAACTAGGCCCTCTGCACTCTGTACTGAGCTCTGCTTTGATCTCTGCTCTCAGCCATCTGCTCTCAGCCTTCTGCCCCTAGCTCTCACCTCCACCTCTCACCTCCCACCTCTCACCTCTCCCTCCGCCCTCATCCCCACTCACCCTCACCAACCCATCTCACGCCTCCACCTTCTCTCCCTCCTCAGGGTTCACCACAAACTTCAACAACCCCTGGCCCAAGCCACTCGCCGCGCAGTCAATGAGCTTTTTCTGCCGGCGAGCCACCAAATTCAGAAGGTTGATAATCTCCTGCTTGTGCTTCATTATCAACTTGCTGCTGTTCTCCTTGTTCTTTTTGTCGTTGATTTCCTCGAAAATCCGGGACAAATCCTCCACCGTTTTGTTCAAATAGTCCTGCATCAGCTCGAAGATCTCGGCAAAATTGGAGTTGCTGAGGTAGAACCCAAAACAGTAGGTCCACTTCAAGGTCTTGCGCCCGTTGGTGAGCTGCTTGATGGCATCATTGAGAAACTGAATGTCGATCCAGAGAAGCCCCTGGCGTCCCTGGCTCCGCAGCTGCTCCTCCATGAACGCCTTCATTTTGGTGTCCACCTTGTCCAAAATCTGCTTGTCTCCCTTCATCGACGACTCGTGCACGGCAAACCGCTTGTAGAAGTGGAGGTATCTCTGGAGCGATAGTCTCTTCAGCTGCTGGGCCTTCTTGATGCTGCTGGTGACCTTGGGGTCGAATCGGTTGCAGTGGTAGTACAGCGACCCGTGCTCCAGCCAGGGAGCGAGACAGATCCAGCAGAAGTCAAACTGGCACTTTTTGCAGGTCATATGGTTGCAACCACCGTTCTTTTCGATCTGGAGTGCACACTGGGGGCACGCCTGGGTGTTGGCCTGGATCCAGTTGGCCGTTTCGGAGTCATCTTTGCATTTTTTGACCCACAATTTGACAAGCCAACACGGACAGGGAAGATGGTTCTCGAACTTACAGCTGAAGCAGAACTCGTGGTGGTCGGGGCACACCACTATGGGGACGCTGAGAGACTCGGAGTCCTCTGCCACCCCGGACTTCATCTCCACGAGGTTCTGGCAGTCTGGTGCGGGGCACCACGTGAAGCGCTGGTGGTGCTGCTGAACGTAGGCCCTCGCGGCGTAGGCCAAGAGAGCGGAATGTCTAGGCATGGGCGCCAGCGGTCCGGCCTCTAGCGGAGCCCGCGCCAAGACATCGACGTCTTTGTGCGGAATGCTCAACGAGCAGCCAGGACACAGCACGAGGGCCCCAGCACCGACCCGGTCGCTCACGTAGCGCGAGTAGCACCCCACGCAGTAGCGGTGATCACAGCTCAACGCGTACGTGCGACAGGGACTGTGTTCCTCGCAGCAGATCAGGCAAAAAAAGAGCTCTAGAGTTTCAAACCGGTTGTTTTTGGGCCCAGAAAAGAGCCCACACTCGCGATATAGTCGCTCCCTGTCGTCATAGAAGCCGTTGATCACGCTGTCGTCCTGCCAGTTCTTGGCGTGCAACATGATCAAAAGATCATCAAAATCGCACTGGGGGAGCTGGTGTTGCTGTAACCCACGGCATTTTTCGATGAAATGCTTTTCTATAAAATCTGCAAGCGTCCACGGCTCGTAGACGGCGGTCTTGTGCTCAGGCTCTTCCGGTGGCGACTCCACCGATGAGTTGTCGTCGTACTCGAAATTCATGTCATCGAGGTCTGACGACCCCTCGTCGCTGAGTTCGAAGGAAAATTCGTCGCTGGACAGAAACTCATCCTCTGAGGCCATGGTGGCGCTCGATCGCAGTAGTCAGTGTGGCCCCTCTTTCGGTTGTCTTTGGTCCTCTGGTTGTCCTCGGACTGCTCTACTGATCTCTGATAAGTATCAGACTGAATCAATGTCTAGATTCAGACCTGCTCTCTGCCAAAAGTCAGCCGGTGCCTGGAATATTCTGCAGCTCTCCGCGCCAGACGCTCAGGCTCATGCTCTGTGGCAAGACATATGTTGATAGTGACCTGCACACAGCGTATCAGTTGATCACGAAGACATCATCAAATGAGCTGGAAAAAGGACATGGAGGCCCAAAGTCTCCGTTTCTCGACCCAGAATCAAGGGCTCAAGGCTTTGAGCTTTTGAAATGCAAATTTCATAAATTTTGAAACTGTAAATTGATCCATTACATGCCTACAATATCGCGGCCCCATCATACTTCTATCCTCTTTCCATCTTACTGCTATCCTATTTTATATCCTACAATTATTCCATTTCTATCCTGTAATTAACCTAAATAATCAGTCTCCATTTGATTGCACCAAGCTTTGAAGTTGAACTGAGACTGCTCACTCCTCTCATTGCGTCGCCATCAGGCTCTCGTTCATCTTCGCCAACCAGTGGGTACTCGATCACCTTCACTCCGTATTGCAACAATCCCAGCAGTATTTCCCTCCAGAGCGTGGAAGCTATAAACAGAAGTGAATAATTAAAACCCAACGTACAGAGATTCCAACTTGTGGCCCGGGACTATTCCTGCCTTCTCTCGAATCGAAGAGCTTGGTAAGTAACGAGGTGCTCCAAAATGACCCACCTTAAGATGTCTATCTTCCCAAGAGTTTATCCAGCGCCTTTTCATGGGCCTGTTATTTTCTGGAGGTTTAGGCCACAACAATACTACCCTTTTGTTGCTCCTTTCCGTGAAACGATATAACTCGGCCCAGCAGGTATAAAACCGCGGCATGTACTGGGATGGCCTACGAGCACTGGTGCAGGCTTGCCAATTTCCTACTTGTGGACAGTGGAAGTGGTCCAGGGCCTTGATAAAGCTCTCCTATCAAAAGAAAATAACAGAACATTAATTCACGGGGTTTGAGCCGTAGATCTTCTGGCAGGTGATCCGCACCAGGGAGGAGCTGGTGTTGCGCAGAGTACACTCACTGCTTCTGGTGCCCCTTTGTAGAAATTGAACTAAATTCGGCGAACAAGCTGGGTCTTGAATTTGTACCAGATTTTGCAATTAAAACAAATTAGAGGGGATGAAGCATTGTACTGTGGGATCAGGTAGCCATTGGACGCGACAGTACTTCCACGAAGCTCCGACAGTCTATCTTGACACCAGCCACTCTGTACTTTTCCAGATGGGTAGAATGGAATATCTTCTTGAGACAGGGACAGAGCTAAGGTCTTTAACGTATAGTATGTTTGCTGTATTCCCCTGGAGAATGCAGTACCAAACTGCAAGCAGCTACCTGACTACGCACAAAAAAAGTGTACTACCTATAGGTTGAGTATGGAACTTTGATCTTAACTCAGACAAAACCGAGGACCTGGTGCTTTGTGACTGGGCTGGCCTCTGGGTGGATACTGGACCAGGCTGTTGAATTCCCCAGTACTGTGCCATAAACACGCCAAAATTTGATTATAAATTTCCAAATTTTCTACCATTGTCCTAGTCAATACCGTTACTTTAATTTGAGCACCAAATGTTCAAACCTCCAGAAATGCCTCCTATCCCAACGCTGTCCTAATGCCTGGCTCTATACTCCCAGGCCCAAAAAGGAAGTTGTTGCAATCTCCTGCATATTGCATTGGTGCAAACTGCTCTACAGCCACTGCTTCATATCGATTAATACCCTATTCCTGTACCCCTTCACATTTTGCTACTTTTTCTTGCATTTTCAGTTTCAAGTGTTCGCTCCAGAAGAGGGTGCCTGATTTTTTGCGCACCTGCTCTTCTTCTAGCCTCAATTTTTCATTCTTCAAGTAAAAGGACACGTTGTGGATGTAGGCTATGGCCAAGAAGTCCCGGAGAAGCTTGCACTTTTCGTCCAAAACTCTGGTGAAAGTGATTATTTTGAGTCTGTACCGTGAGAGGGCCCTACTGTTTTTTTTTTCAAGCAACTCGCTCTCCATGTGGATGAACATGGCCCACAAGTCGAGCAAGGCGTCCTCGACCGCGAGTGTCGCCCTGGTGAGCGAGATGTTCTGGGACTTCTCAAACTCTTCGAACGTTTTCTGTGTGCTGAGGTAGTGCTCGGAGGGGGCAGCCCAGGCCAATACCGCGCTGCACTCCAATAATTTCTTCACCGACCCTTCAAGAAACGACACGTCGCGGTGCTCGTTGTTCATGAGCCGGATCCTCTGGAGCAAGACTGCGGACTGGTCCCAAAATTGCCGCGTGTTTCGCTGGAGCACCCGGAACTGGTTGAGGCAGGCAAAGGAGTGGCTGGTTGCTGTGTCTTTCAGCTCGCTGAAGCGTTTTCTGTTGACTCTTTTGGCTGTTTCTGACTGAGTGCACTCGTAGTGGCTATTGTGGGTGCTCCAGTCCAAGAGACAAGCCCAGCAGAAGGCGCCGTTGCAGTGGGTGCAGGTGATTTTGTAGCAGCCATTGGATTTCTCTATGGGCGCCCTACAGCTGGGACACGGCCGGGTGTGGGCGTGGATCCACATGGCGTTCTGTGACTCTTTGTCATGCAATTTGTTCCAGCCCTTGACGACCCAGCACGGGCTGGGGTAGTGGTTCTCGGTATTGCAATGGTAGCAGAACTGGTGGCCGTGGGAGCACAGGACTATGGGGAGGTTCGTGGACGCCTCCCTCCAGGTGTTTTCCGGTGGGTGGGCCTCCATCTCGACAAAGCTGTCGCAATCCACCGAGGGACACCAGCGGAACCGCCGCCTCTTCTGGATGTAGACCCTGGCGATTTCCCTGAAGTAGGCGTCTCTAGGACTGCTCATTGCTAAGACGTCTACGTGCGGAATGCTCAAAGAACAGCCGGGGCAACTGATGAGTTCTCCCGGGTGGATGTGGGTCGCTATGTACTCCGAGTAGCAGTCGTCGCAGTACCGGTGGCCACAGCCCAAGGTGTAAGTTCGGCACTGGGTCTTCTCTTCACAGCAGAGGGGGCACACGAACTGGGGCCACACCTCAAACCTCTGGTCCCCCTCACTCACGCCGCATCTCTGGTAAAGGGCCGCTTGGTCGCTGAAATACGCCTCTGTGACCTTTTTATTATCCCAGTCGGCGCAGTGGAGGAGTGTCAAGAGCGTGTCGAAGTCACACCCGGGGATTTCTTGCTGGAGGAGATAGCATCTGTGCACAAAATTGTGTTGTGCAAACGCCTGAAGGGTCCATGTTTTGTAGGCGCCTACCTTTGCTGTGCTCATAGTAGGAAGCGTGTTGGTAGAGTCTTTTGCGGGAGTGTTTATGGACCTTGGGTTTGAAGAGAAGAAGTGAGGAAAAAGAGGAAGAGGTGTAGGGTCTTATAGTCATATTTTGCTGTTTTTGCTATGTCATGCTTGGTACGCGATGCTTGGTATGCTTCTATGGTTTAGTATGCCTTCTATTGTATTTCACTATTCTTTCTGGTGTTTCTCGGTATGCACCATGTTTGGTATGCCTCCATAGTTACTATGTTTCTATTATCTGGTATTTTGTAATATGCTTTCTATGCTCCATGCTCCTGAGCGTTTAAAAGGGTCCAGGCATGGTAATACATGCCCTAAGGGTCAGGGAACTTATTGTTCCACGCCGAGGGCCCTAGGATACGCTGGGGCACCGAGACACAATGTGGTCATTCTGTGAGCACAGGTATACATCAGAGCCACTAACATCCGGTTTGAGCTCATGGGATAACACACATGCTAGCACAACTAATGAGCCTTCTAGCAGAGATACACTCCAGTCGCCCACCGTAGCAGTGTGTTCTGGTTGACCTTGTGGACGCAGGAAAAGCCTCCTCAATATCTGGCCAGAGGCCATCAGTGTGCAAGCCCTCATCGTCGGCCCTACCGCAATATCACAAAGCAGCGAGACACAACGGTCTCTGGAGAAGTGAATAAAATGGTCACCTGAAACAGATCTGGGCAAAGACAACTTACCCGTGACACCTTTCATGCTGCCGGTGTTCTAGCATGGCGTCTGACTCTCGGGACTTATGCGAATGCTCTAAATATTCTCGATTGTGATCGAAACTCTAACGACGAGTACTTGGAATCTTTTCGCTCATAGTGTAACCTTACAGTGTCTGTGCTCCACTTACTGTACGAGAACACCAGCAAAACCTTCTCGAAGGTACAGTGTTTAGTGGGTTGATTTTTAGGTCACGCTCAGGATTTTTGGTATGGCTCTCATTCTTTGAAACCACTGGCAGCTCGAAAGCCTGATCCACCAGGGACTGTAATATCTTCTCAACTGCTCTGAAGTGGACTCTGGGAATCACGTCGGCCTTAGGCACGGGGCTTGTTCGACGGCTTTGAGAGGATCTGGGCCCCGAACGGATCGGGCCCCAAACGGATCTCAGTGACCCTTCTCACGCCTCCCCCATCTCAGCAGCCCAGTCGCTCTCGCTGTACATGGAGCCCCGGAGAAGGAGCGCCTTTTCCAGAGATAAAAGTGTGAGCGCCATGCGCTTCTCCGGGGCCAACTCTCCCGCCAAGAGCTTCGCGTAGTCACCAACCGCCAATCCGTCGCTATAGCGAGCAAGTCGCTTGCGACACCACTCGTTGTAGACGCCAAACACCTCCAGGTGCTCAGCGCGTCTCCTGGGGGGAACCACTGCCCGTGGAAGAAGAAGCGAAAGGATGCGCCGGCAGAGCTTGCGCTCGCTGCTACAGCGGCGGAGCTTGGCCTCAAAAAGGACGTGGGGCATCACCAAGAGCCGAAGCAACGCGTACGTCTGGGCGCTGGGTCTGCCAGAGTACGTGGCCCGCGGAGAAAGTTCCCACGACTCGGGCTCGGAGACCTCGTCCTCGATGACCTCTTCTTCTCCACAATCTCCACACTGCTCCTCGAATTCCTCCCCACACTCCTTCCCACACTCCTCTCCACAGTTTTCCCCATTCTCACACTCACCCCCACACTCCCCACTGCCTCCCCCGTACCGCACCAAGTCCCTGACGAGCTCATAGCCCACTGTCTCGTACCAGCGGAGCTTGGCGTCCAACGAGCGCTTCTTCTGGCCCGAGAACTTCTTGAAGTGCCCGAACATTTGCACCGTGAGCATGCAGCTGTCGTTGGGGTTATCTTCCACTACAAAGCCGTACCGCTGTAGAAGGTAAGCGTTGGGCAAGTTGCCGTAGGAGTTGCAGAGCTCGCCGCTGGTCGGGCGGATCAACACCACATCGCAGCACAGGTCTGTTGCGAGCTTTGTGGCCAAATCGTCGACAGAGGGCTCCACTTCGCCAATGAAGGGCTCTGCCTCGTCGTCAGAAAGTTCAAGCGACGAGGCCTCGCTAGGAGTATCCTCGCCGTCCTCAGACTCTGCCATTTCCAGCTCCATCTGTGCGATGTAGGCGGCCGTGATTTCGAGAGGTTCTGGGAGCTTCGGCGACTCGGCTAGAGATCCCGGCGACTCGGCCTGAGATCCCGGCGACTCCAGTGGCGAGCCAGTGCCCTCTTCAGGGTCCTGCTCGCTCTCTGACATCGACTCCGTCTCTGACTCCGAGTCGGAGCTCACAAGCTCCAGTTCCAGCACCACAATGCCATCGTCTCCGTCGGCAATTTCATCGCCTGAGTCGTCAGAACCCTCGGCGCCTTCGCTTGGATCTTCCAATTCTTGCACTGAACCCTCTGAGTCTTCTGAGCCCTCCATTTCGTCCGCATCTTCTTCCCCCTCGGCATCCTCCGCCCCTTCGTCTCCCTCTTCCCCCTCCCCATGTTCACACTCAGCCTCTCCACATTCTTCGCAGATGTCCTCGTCTCGCACAAACTCCACGTCCGGAGCACCCACCCGGTGGTTAAAAAGATCTGCGCCCGGAACCAATGCAAGCCCGTGGTACTCATCGATGGGAAAACTTCGCGAGAGCACCGCCTGGAAATAGCAGCCGAAGCGGCGAAAGTTGGCGCTGGACGCCCGAAGCACCTCAGGAACCGCCACCCACCGCGCGTTGGCCTCGGCAAAATGCACGCACTCGTCGTACAACGCCTCAAGCTCCTCGGGGTCCACCATGTGGAGGAGGTCGCACTCGGTGTTCTGTAGGAGCCGAACGGACTCTGAGTCCCAGAGACTGACGGGAACTGCCAGCTCGAAGTCAATGGACCCCAAGTACCCGGCCCAGGGCGATTCTGGACCCGCCAGTAGCTCGTAGATCACAGTGAGAACCAAAGCGTGGATTGGCACGCGGAGATCCACCGATTTCTCCTCGTAGTCCTCGAGGAGGTTGACGATGGCGCAGTTCTTCACCGAGAGCACGCTGTCCTTGGGAATTCGAAGGAGCGCCCTGTCGGAATCTTCGGGATTTTCGCCTTCGGAGTCCTCCGGATCCTCTTCCTGAAATTGCTGCGGGTTTCGGAGAAAGACACCGACGCCATCGCCCACGGGCCTGATCTCGAGTGCCTCTGAGTTCCAAAACGCGTTCCGGTCGAGCCACAGCTCAAGCTCGCCGATTTTGCCCGGAAAAGTTCTTGACATTTGCTGTGTGGAGCCTGAAATATGGCCGCAAATGTTTGGAAATTTCCGCTCAATTTCTCGTGAATTCGTTCGGCTCCAGGATCTGGGGTGGCCTCAGCTTGAGGGCGCCAGTGTTGATGGGGACCTGCATATGGCCTTGCCCTCTCTGCGATGAGGTTTAGTTACCCGGCGCGCATGCAAATATAAAAGCCTCTCGCTCGCTCTCCTTCGGCACATTTTTGCTCTCTATCATCAGTAGTGGTTATACTATCTCTTTAAAGATATATAACTTGTACTTTGTACAACTACATAGAGACCTTAGCGAGATCCTAAGTACAACACATCAGTGAGTGTGACCTGGGTCTCGTGTCAGCTAAGTGTTTTTTGACCTTTTTAACAGATTGGCCACAATCAACACTTCGTTTCCGGTCTTTTAGATCCTAAGCACTCGCGTTTCCTTTAGTTCTACGGGCATCGATAGATTGAAGCGCGGTGCGACATCTGCCGATAGGCATGTAGTTAGTGTAGGTTTGGGCAATTAGCCGTGTCTTTAAGGTCTGGCTCTTCTGGTGTCTCTAGGAGTACTAGTTTTGCTTAGTGTTTCTATTGCCTCTAGCATCGTTTAGCCTCTTTTAAGTCTTTTAGCCTCTTCCAGAGTCTTTTAGGTCCTTTGGGTTCTTTGGCCTCCTATCACCCTCTTGCCGGGGCTACCCTCTACCTGATAGAGCTGCGTAGAATTAGAGCCTTCATTCGCACTCACCCGGGCATCTCCACCTCTCCACCCTTCAGACCAATCTTGACTAAATTAAACCAAATTTGACCCACTCACCCCTGTATCCCCTACCACAGCACCGTTCCTTTTTCAGAACATTTCCTCCTCTTTTCACAGCTTTCTAGCACCCTCCATAAAACTCTCCTCCTGCATACTGACCCCTTCTTTTTCGTTCCAAAATCCGCCGCCACTGCCATCACCACCACTCCACTGCTCCTGTTCTCTAATGGCCCACAGACTCATCGTTAACGTCATCCTCACCGGTGCGTCGGTCTTTGGCCGTGCCTTTGGTGAGGCGTACAAGCAGGCGGCCAAGGCCACCGCGACCTCGTCGCAGGCCAAGGCGGCTGGAGCCACCAAGACCGCCTCCGTGGGAGGCATTCAGCTCGACGAGGCGTGCAAAATTTTGGGGCTCGACAAGGCCGAGTTGTCGCATGACAAGATCGACAGCAAGTACAACTATTTATTTGATGTAAACTCAAAGGAAAAGGGCAACTCATTCTACCTCCAGAGCAAGGTGTACTACGCGATGGATGCGCTAAAAAAGGAGTTAGAGTATGCGGAGAAGGTGAAGAAAATGAAGGACACGGGCGCGGGGGATGCGGCATAGTCTGGAGGTGATGGTGTGAGGATTTGTTGGAGAGTGTGGTGGGAGAGTCGGTGGGGGGAGAGCAGGTCGGGGGCCGTGATATGCGATTAAGCAGCGACGTATGCGACAGTCAGCGACATTCAGCGACAGTCAGCGACAGGCAGCGACAGGCAGCGACAGGCAGCGACAGGTAGCGACCGTTGGCTGCAGTGTGAGAAACTGGCGGTAACTTGGAGCAAAGGCGACCACTAGAGCCATTAGCGCCTGCTAGAGCCATTAGTGCCTGTTAGAGCCATAGCTCAGCTAGCTCCGTTCGCACCGTTCCAGAGCCTGCTCCAGAGCCTGCTCCAGTCTCCACACAGGCGCCTGATGCCAGGTATCTAATTTTTGATTTATAATTTTGCTTTGCCCCACTCTCCCACACCACTTTCCATATATTTGTACATAATGAACGATTTCCGTACCAACTGTAGCCTGAGCCCGTGCTCGTATAGCTCGCTCTGGGCGCTCCAGCGCCCTCATCGTCCGCTCCTCTGCTTGCTTTCGCACCACCCTCGCTCCGCCCTCGCTCCGCCATACGATCGTTTACGTGCGAACTGAAGCCACCGCTCGTGTTGCCATCGCTCTTCTCATCACCAGCGCAGACTCTCGCAGACATCTCGGCGACTTCTTGGTGCCCTTTCCAGCTACACGGCCCCAGTTCTGCCGCCAGCGCACCGAGTCCCGCACCATGAACCCGTCCGAGGAGGAACAGCTCCTCCAGGATGCGTCCGCGTTGTTGATGTTCGCCAATGTGGCCGCCAAGCAGCAGCAGAAAGGCCAATCCGGAGCGCCAGCGCCTCCAGGCGGCTCTGGGAGCAGCTCTAGAGGCGGCTCTGCCATGGGCTCCCGCGTGGGATCTCAGGGGGCGCCCCTAGGTGACGGTGGCAACGTCCAGGAAACTCGAGGGGCTGTACCGGCGCCCCTACCAGGGCCGCTACCGAACCTCCAGGGAGCGGTGTCGAACCTTCCGGGGACGGCCACGAGCCTTCAGGGGACGGCCAACCCTCCGGGTGCTGTTCCCAACCTTCAGGGCCCCTCGAGTCTTCAGGGACCGCCGCTTGCCTCTCACCAGCTTCCTGGCCCGTCGCCCCCCCTCCATGCGCTCCCGTACCAGCTCCCCCCACATCGACGCTCCAGCTCGCAGCTGCTGGTACCGCCAGGGCTGCCGGGGGCCCCGTACCTCCCGCCACATCCGCGGCCAGAGACCGTGCGCTCCTCGCGGCTGCCCTCCGCCCAGCTGCCCCCCTCGCAGCTCCCTTCTACCCACTCACGCACTCCGTCCGGGGGGTCAGTGCTAGCGCCAGCCCTGTCCCTAGGGGCAGAAGCGCTCGGCGGGTTTCCCCAGGCCGGGCCCCAGCTCGTGCTCCAGCCCTCTGACTCCAGGCCACACACCCCTGACCTGCGGCCCAAGGAGACCCCCCGCTACTACTTCCCGGTGCCGGGCGCCTCGCAGGATCCAGGGGTCCCCCATGCTGTGCTGGACCCCCAGCTTGGCCCCCGGCCGGCGGCGTTCCAGTCGCCGCGCACCGCCAGCACCGCCCTCTCGGGTGGCATCACCACCAACGGCAAGCGAAACAGCAACAACGCGATGCTTGCAGCGGCCGCTCTTGCCGCTGCTGCGGACATTCCCTTGCCGTTGTTGAAGAAGGAGCGGCCGGAGGGGCGGCCGGAGGGGCTGATCCTGGGCGAAGGGCCCCAGAGACCGCCCCACAGCCACCAGCTCAAGCTTACGGAGGTGCTCAATGCGGAGCCGCCAGTGAAGACGGAGGCAGAGCCCGCGGGAGCTCGAGCCGTGTCCCTAGGGCCGGCGTTGGCTGTGGATCTGGAGCGACCGGGCCAGCCCTCTGCTCCGGCCCTTGCTCCGGCCCCTGCTCCAGCCCCTGTTCCATCCCCTGCAGCTGTTCACGAAACAGCTCCCCGGGTACTCCCTGAGCCTTTGCTCTCCCACGCAGCCCCGAAGTCCTCCCACTCAGTGCCCTCCGCAGCCCCCTCCTCAGCACCCCCACGTCCCTCGCCAGCAGCGGAGGCCGCCGCCGTGGCCTTAGGCTCTGCCTTGGGAGCCTTGGGCCCTTCCGTGGCCCCAGGGCCGACCTTCACGCCCCCCGCCCTCACGCCTCCGCCGCTCGCCTCCTACCGCGTGGACCCCGACGCGGGCCTCATCGGCTGCATATGCGGCCTCGATGACGACGATGGCTTCACCATCCAGTGCGACACGTGCTACCGGTGGCAGCACTGCCACTGTATGAGTTTCCGGTCGCCGGAGGAGGTGCCCGAGGCGTACGCGTGCTACTACTGCGACCGCAGCAAGTGGGGGCGGTTCGACGCGGAGAAGTGCCGGGTCGAGACGTTGGCGCGGCTCGAGGCCGAGCGGCAGCAGCACGAGGCGCCGCGGCGCAAGGGCCCCGAGCGGCCCGAGAAACGGCGGCGGGTGCAGGAGGTCAAGCGGCGCCGCGAGGACGAGGCGCCCGCGTCGCCCAAGGTCCAGGGACTGGCTCCCGTGGTCCCGCAGCTGGCGCCCAACGTCAACAACGAGCTCCTTGACGACGGCGTGTCGGCGGAGCGGTACCTGGGCACCTACTACACGCTCCGGGTGAACGACTACAAGACGCCGGAGATCCGGCGGCACTTTGAGGCGCTCGCGGCGGAGGTGGCGGCCCAGCGTCCCGCCGAGCGTGCGGTGGAGGTGCTCACGAGCGCGCAGTTTGCGGCGCTCGAGTTCTGCCGAATGCGGCGCCCGGCGTTGGAGAGCCGCCGCCACAAGGCCCCGGGGCCCGGTCGGCAGAAAGCCCCGGAGCCCGGCCGCTTCTCGGTGGAGGTGCGCGCGTACTCGGAGAACCAGAAGCAAAAGTTCAGCGGCATCTCGAGGCTCGGGCTCTTTCTCTTGGGCCTGGGCCACCACTCGGCCGCTGGCTCTGAGGACGAAGGATCTGCGGGTGCTGAGCCCGCCCCTGGCCCTGGGTCTGTGCCCGCTGATGATTCTGTCCCTGGCCCTGGCCCTGAGTCTGAGTCTGGCCCTGGCGCCTCCCCCGCCCCTGACTCCTCCCCCACAGTGGTCCCCGCGCACACGCCCGTGATCGAATTCTTGGGCGAGTTGTGCCCCTTCCAGCGCTACGCCGACGACGTCACGAACCAGTACGCGCTGTGGGGCGTGCCCAAGCCCCACGTGCTCCGGGCCGAGATCGCGGTGGCCAAGGACCGCACCGAGCAGGTGGTCTCGGACGCGCGGTTCGTGGGCAACGAGGCGCGGTTCCTCCGGCGCGCGTGCGGGCCGAACGCCAACTGCCGCGTCCGCACCGTCTACGTCAGCGACACCCACAGCTTCCGGTTCCTCGTGGAGACGTCGCGCGAGTTGCAGGTGGCGCCGCACCAGGCGGAGGAGCTTCGCTTGGAGTGGCAGTGGGACGAGAGCCATCCGATCCGCCTCTTGAGCGACCGCCCGCTGGCACAGGGGGTCGTGCCCGCGCTCAAGTTCGACCAGTTGGCCGAGCGCGACCGCCGCGTGCTCATTGCCACCACCGAGACCATCCTGCCGTTCGTGGAGTGCGCGTGCGGGACGGTGTCGTCGTCCAACGCGCACTGCTCGCTCTTCAAAATCAAGCGCGGCACCGCGTACCTCCTCCGCTCGTCCCGCAAGGCCACCGTGGGCAACGTCAGCCAGGTGAAGTCACGTGAGTTGCTCACTGCGAGCGTGCCCCGTGACTTCGTTTCGTGGGCCCAGCGCGAGGCCGCGCGCGACCGGCTGCTCTCGTTGGAGTTGCTCCGGGGCCGCGACCCCGAGCCGGCCCACGACTCCAGCGCCACCGACATCGACCCCGCGGCCCACCGCGCGTTTTTCGCAGGTCTCTCCTACAAATCGCAGCTCGTGGCCAAGAGCAGGGCGCTCCAGGACATCCGCATCCGCATGGAAGCGCTGCGGCCCGCCTCGCTCGCCGCGCCTTTGGTCCCGGAGTTGCTCATCGCGATCCAGAACACCGTGAGCGAGAAGATTTCGCTCCCGGAGCCAAAAACTGCTCCGGAAAAGACCGCCGCTCCGCAACCCGAGGAGAAACCGGCCCCGCCCCCGAAGCCCCAGCCGGTGGCAAAGCTCTCGTTCGCCGACTACATGAAGAAAATGAAGTGAGCCCCCCCTGGCTCAGGGTCCAGCAGCGGCCGGCAGAGCTCTAGGGCCAGCTGGGGGCTCTGCGTCCGCTCCGCTGGCCACTTCGTGGAGACCCCTGCGGGGGGCTGTCCCCTGCGGGGTGCTAGAGCCCCGAGCGCAGCGAGCAGTGCCCCACGCGGTGGCTCCCGCCGAGCAGGCGCCAGCGGAGCGTCCACTAGCCGCCGGCGGGCGCTCAAGCTCTAGAGCCTGCCAGCGGCCCTCCTTCCGCTCCGCTGGCCACTCCGTGGAGGCTCCTGCGGAGAGCTGCCCCTGCGGGGGGCCGCTGGCGGATTATTAATGCTCCTGCACACAGACGTTTTGCGCCCATTTCGTCAGTCCGATCGGGGCCCTGTATCTGCACCAGAAAAGCTTTGAATTGCTCAAGACTTTGGCTGTGCGCTAAAGTGCCCACTCCAGATGCTCTGAGCTCTTGAAGATTTCAAATCGTGCGCTTTTCGCCCGTAAGCATGGCCCTTCTGCTCCCGAGGTTGCGGTACGGCATATAAGCCCTTGGTCCCGAGCGCAGCGAGCAGAGCCCCACGCAGTGGCCCTCCCCGGGCAGGGGCCAGCGG
>JAJMSF010000038.1:0-85634 GCA_030558275.1 Chernovozyma palmyrensis
GGGGGGAGTGCTGCCGATCCTGTATATAAAGCATTTGCTCCCTTGGGTCACCCATAGAGTTCTGCCCAGTGTCGCAATTATTCGGTAAACAAATAGTTAGCTGTTGATATTAAACATTGAAGGTTGGATCTACCTCTTCAAAGCATCAAAATTAGCTCAATTTTAGGCTTTTGACGGGCCTACTGTCGAGCTGGGACTGAGGTAAGAGTACGGCATATAAGCCAAACCCGCTAGCTAGGCACTGGCGTCGCTAAATTAGCGCTGCTGCCCCTCGAGCGTAGCGAGCAAAGCACCACGCAGTGGCTCCCGCCGAGTAGGCGCCAGCGGAGAGGCAAAAAGCCGCCGGCGGGCGCTCAAGGAAACCTCCGGGTCCAAGACGCTCCGCTGGCCACTTTGTGGAAACCCCTGCAGGGGGCAGTTCCCTGCGGGAGACCTCGGGCCCGGACAGCGGCTCTCCCAGAGCAAGAGCCAGGCTGTGTAGGCCGCCAGGCCCAGGTTGCTGAGCTCTCAGCTCACTACATAGTGGCTACGTCGTTAGTTCCCTGCTGTTTATTCCGAGTCGGACTCGTTGTAGTCGACGGGGGCCAACCCCGGCGTGAGCCCCGGGTATGAGATGTAGCCCTTTTTGATTTTGGCGTTGAAATCCGCCAACTTGGCGTCCTGCTTAGAGCGCCGGGCCTTCGGAGCGTAGTTCTGGAGAATGTCGTCCTTGACCAGCGCCAACTCGTCCTTGAGCTCGGGATCTTCGATCAGCGAGAGCGAGGTGATGGATGCCACGTTCTTGCGCACGAGTTTGTCAAGATATTTCTGCTCTTCAGGCGTTATGGTTCCGTTTTGCTTGTGTTCCTTGATGACCCTGTACTTGGCGAGTTTTCTGAGTCTTTTGGCCGACTCAGAGGCCTTGTGGATCTTCTTTCGCTGTGCCATTTTTTGCTTACGGACCTCTCGCTTTATGGCCGCAGGGTCCGCTCTTTTCGCCAGCTCTTTGCTCACAGTCTGTGCCTTGGAGAGCGGCTGTGATTCTCGAGCTGCCTGGGGGCTCTGGAGGGTGCTGCCGGGCACAAATGTCGACAAGAGCCGGCTCACGGTGGCGTGCGCCTGTGTGCGCGATGCCTTGGAGCTGAAGGACATGGTACCGGGGCACCTGTGGGTGAAAATTGCCGAAAAAAGCTGTGGTGCCTACTGGGGTAAAGAAGGAGCGCTCTGCAAATTTTCAGCCGGGAGAAGGGCTCGGGTGTGGAGAGGCTTGTGGTGCTGGGGGGATGAGTGTGCGATGAGTTGAGGGTCAGCGCGCCTAGCGCCGTCTGTCGCCATTTCGCGAATTTTTGCCGGAGGCTGCCCGCCAGGGCTAGCACTGTGGGCCCCCCTCCCATGGAGCCTACAGCCCCTGCTTACATCTCCCCACTGCTTACACCACCCACTGCTTACACCGCCCACTGCCTACAGCAACCCGCGGGCCTAATTTTCGTAAAAAGCGTCGCCCTGGGCCCCGTGGCCCAAGTGGCGCTCGGTGCGCGCAACGAGATACTCGGCCCGCTCGTAGATGCCACTGAGGTAGCGCACCGCCTGTTCCCTTGCGCCCGTCGCCACGCCGCCCGAAACTTTTCCAACCTCCCGGTGGCTTCTGTCCTTCAAAGTTCGCAACTGGCGCAGCACCGTCGTTAGCTGCTCCTCCAGGAGCTCCAGCGGCTGGAAGACCGCGTCCAACACGAGCAACTGGTGGTAGGGAAGCGTGTAGCTAGCGCCCAAGGACGTGGCGTTGAGGGCGTCCAAGAACCGCGAGAGGCGGTCGAAAAACGTCGCCGAGCCTTCACCTGGCAGGGGAGCAGTGCCAAAGACGTAGCGCTCCATGAGCCCCGTGCACACGCGCGCGTAGGTCTCAGCCAGCGCCAGCGCCTCCGCAAGCGACGCGGTAGCCGAGCAGTGCATGTGCAAGAGAAAACTGGCGCAGAGCTCGTGGCGGCTCCCAAGGCAACGGAGGAGCTCTGCGCTTGCCTCAGAGACCACGGCCTCCGTTGGATCCGTCGGTCGCTCCCCGAGCGCTCCGTCGCCGATGTCCTGGGCCCGTCGCACCACCAACGCCCGGAGGCACGGCATGAGCACGTCCCCTAGCAACGCCAGCTGGTGCTTCACAAGGAAGTGGTCCGACACTGTAAAGAGTACCGCGCGGAGAGCGACAGGGTAGGCGGCCTGGTGCTCCACCACCGCAAGGAACCGCAACACCACCGCGAGCTTTCGCACCACCACCTCCGCGTCAAGGCTGTGGTGCACCAACTTCGTGGGGAGTTCTAGCGGTAAACCAGCGGACGGCCAGGAACCCAGCTGCGGTCGCAAGAGGCCGACTGTGCCGCCGAGACGCTCAATGTGTCGCAAAAACGCCTCCTCCGTCACGTGAAGGCCACGGAATTCTCCCAAATCCCCAGCACTGGTCTCGACAAAGGTCTTCTCCTCCCCAAGACCGTCCCCCGTGGTGCCCACCACGCCCCCATCTTGCACTGGAGCCTCGGAACCGACCGCTTCCGCCAATTCGGCGAGCATCTCCGCGACGAGCTGGAGGAGGAGCGGGTCCTGGACCGCCCCCACAACGTAGTCCACAAACTCTGAGATCCCCGCGGCCCCTAGTCGCTGGTACAATGCGCTGGAGGCTCCAGGGCGGAGCACAAGCCGAAGGACCGAGGGGGTAAGGCCCTGGGGGGGCGAGGTGTGCGGGGCCGCCACCCATTCGCCGTCGCTCGTGTAGAAATAAAAGCGGCGAAGAGGCTCCAAGCCCCGCCCTAGCTTCTGCTTCACAAGGCCTTCAATGTAGGGGCCGTTCCGCGCCACCAGGAACTGGAGGGCGCCCGCAGTGCCGTTGTCATTGACCTCGCGGAGGACTTCGCTCTGGGCCTCAAGAAGCCGCAGGTACTCGGCGCGGAGCTTGTGCTGCTCTTGCTGAAGCAGCTGCTGAATCTGGCGGTTGCGTTCGGCGAGCTGCTCGTTCTTTCGAACTGCCGAGAGCAACGCCGAAGGAAACGGCAACGCAAACTCGTCGCCAGCGGCGCTGGAGTCTTCGGGCCCGCCATTGCTGCTGCTCGGGGCGCTAGCCCCAGTGCTGGCCTCGCGATTTCCAGCAGAAACAGCACCACGTCCAGATAAAGGAGCGCTACTCCCAGCGGTAGATGCTCTGACGCGAGAAAGGCCCCGGGATCTGTCAAGGGGCCTCTGGCCATTGGCCTCTGGCGAGCGCTTACGTTTCCTGGCCCCCGTGATCAACGAGAGCACGTCGGGGCCCTCGTCCGAGCTGGAGGTTGCTGAGGACAATGCGCCCGCGCCGGAACCCTCAGGACTCGAGTTCTGAGCTCCTAGTCGCTCGGCCATCCCCTGGAGCTTAGGGCTGTGACTATGGAGCAGGAAGACCCCGTGGCCCCATGCAGGCCATCCGGACTGCATACGGAGCATCAAATGGACCACGAGGAGGGCGTCTATTACAACCAAGGAAAACGGAAAAAACAAACTAAAAACCTAAAACAGCCTAATTGCTTTACTCGGTGCTACTTGGTCTTTTTTACGACGAAATAGCCCTTACCTGGCCTTTTGCATGGGGCCTCTGAAGCTGAGGTAAGAGTACGGCATATAAGCACAACGGCCGTGGCCGCGGGCCAAGCTGCGACGAGAGCGCCCACTCCGCCGGGGCCCCCGCCAGAAAGGCCGCTGTCTTCGCTAATTGCCGTATGCCTGCACACTGCGACAGCCACCCCCTTGAGCGGCAAACCACAACGCCCCAGCTCCCCGTCCTTTCTCCCACCAACAGCGCGGAGTATAAAGCAGCAGCTCTGGCACTTCGGATCCAATTCGCCTCGCGCTTCCTCTCCCAGACATTTTCCTACCATGAGCCAGGACCCATCCCCGAGGCTTGACCTCCAGGCGTTTTTCGACAAAATCGACGAGTTGAAGCCGCAATTCATCGACAGACTCCGGCGGGCGGTGGCCATTCCGTCGGTATCAGGCGACGAGTCGTTGCGGCCGCAGGTAGTGGAAATGGCGCATTTTTTGGTGAAAGAATTGAGCGCGTTGGGCTTCGAGGACCTTCAGTTGAAGGAGCTCGGCGTCCAGCCGCCCCCGGTGGAGGACGCCACCTTGAAGTTGCCGCCCATTGTGTTGGGACGTTTCGGTAACGATAGCGCCAAGCGCACGGTGTTGGTATACGGGCACTACGATGTCCAGCCCGCGCTCAAGGAGGACGGCTGGAACACGGACCCGTTCACTTTGCACCACGACGCCGAGCGCGACATTTTGTTCGGCAGAGGCTCCACCGACGACAAGGGTCCTGTGATGGGGTGGCTCAACGTCATAGAGGCGCACAATGCGTTGGGCTTGGAGCTTCCGGTGAACCTCGTCGTTTGTTTTGAGGGCATGGAGGAGAGCGGCTCGCTCGGCTTGGACGGTCTTATCGCCGCCGAGGCCTCGCAGTACTTCCGCGGAGTGGACACCGTGTGCATCTCCGACAACTACTGGCTCGGCACCACCAAGCCGGTGTTGACCTACGGACTCCGTGGGTGCAGCTACTACCAGGTGACGGTGCAGGGCCCCGGGGCCGACCTCCACTCGGGGGTGTTTGGCGGCATTGTGGCCGAGCCCATGACCGATTTGGTCAAGGTTTTAGGCACCTTGGTGGACTCCAGCGGTGCCATTTTGATCCCTGGAATCGCCGACATGATTGCCCCGTTGACTGAGAAGGAGGACAAGTTGTACGACGAGATCGACTTTTCGGTGGAGGAGTTGAACGCTGCCTCGGGCTCCGAAACGGCGCTCTACTCGCTGAAGCAGGACATCTTGAAGCACCGGTGGCGGTACCCCTCGTTGTCGATCCACGGGATCGAGGGCGCCTTTTCCGGCGGCGGAGCCAAGACCGTGATCCCGGCCAAGGTCATCGGAAAGTTCTCCATCCGCACGGTGCCCGACATCGAGCCCAAGAAGTTGGACCAGTTGGTCATTGACTACGTGAACAAGAAGTTTGCCGAGTTGGGGTCTCCCAACACCTTGCGGGTGGAATTGATCCACGGCGGCGACTACTGGGTGTCCAACCCTTTCAACGAGGCGTTCACAGCGGCCGCCAGAGCCACCGAGCACGTGTGGGGCGTCTACCCGGACTTCACCCGCGAGGGCGGCTCCATTCCGATCACCTTGACCTTTGAGCAGGAGTTGGGCACCAACGTCTTGTTGTTGCCCATGGGCCGTGGCGACGACGGCGCCCACTCCATCAACGAGAAGTTGGACGTGTCGAACTACATCAACGGCTGCAAGACCTTGGGTGGCTACTTGCACTACTACGGCCGCGGCTAGCCAAATAAAGAGATCCTGAGCCACTCTGTAGCCCCCGCTGTAGAGCTCCCGAGCGCAGCGTGCAGAGCCCCACGCAGTGGCTCCGGGCGAGCAGGCGCCCGGCGGAGCGTCATCCAGCCGCCGGCGGGCACTCGTGCGCTCTGACTCCGTTGCTTCACGTAGCCCCTGACGACAAGTACCCGGCAGTGTGGGGTCCGCTCCGCTGGCCACTCCGTGGAAGCTCCTGCGGAGGGCTGTCCCCTGCGGGGTGCCTATTATCCTGCATATCAGAAGATGCCTCCTGGAATCTACTCCCAGAACTTGGCCCTAGCTGTGTCCCAAAATAATCAATGGACTCTTTATAATATAAAATACTCCGTTTTGGCGTTATTAAGCAACTAAAACGACCAGAATCGAGCCGTTTTTGCCGTTTGCGTTGGCCTCTGTGCTCCCGAGGTAAGAGTACGGCATATAATCCCTCGGGCCTTAGCGCCGCTAGTGCCCCGAGCAGCGAGCAGAGCCCCACGCAGTGGCTCCCGCCGAGCAGGCGCCCAGCGGAGCGTCAATTACCTGCCGCCGGGTCGGGTCCGCTCCGCTGGCCACTCCGTGGAGGCTCCTGCGGAGGGCTGTTGCCTGCGGGAGATCAGCAGTTGAAATGATTCTGCATATGGTGTATAATGACCCAGATTTTCTAGCCCAAGAGGCTCGAAACTCGTTAAATAAGAGGTCTGGAGCTATATTGTGGTATATTTCAGCACATAAGGCCTTACAAAACTCTGAAAGGGCCTTTCGGGAGCAAATTGGAGGGCCTTGTGCTCCCGATGCTCGAGTACGGCATATAAGCACCTGTCTCTTCTCGTAGTTTGTGCTTCCTAACGACGAGCCTTGGAGAGCTACGTGAAGCCTCAAGCGTAGCGAGCACAGCCACGTAGTGGCTCCCGCCGAGCAGGCGCCAGCGGAGCGTCGTGGGCTCAGGTGTGCCCTAAGGCTGTAAGGGGGACTGAGTGCGGCCCGGCGCTCTAGAGCTACGCTAGCGCCGAGAAAGTGTGACAGTAAGAGGCCCAGAATCCGGTCTAGGGCCAATTCGGGACGGATACGGGGCCGCGTATTTTGGGGGCCCGCCCGCCCAGATTTCGTGCCGCCTTGGGGTCCCTTCCGCCAGGGCCGCGAGGAGCTGGCCCAAAAACGGCCCTGGAAAATTGAACACGACACGACCTGAAAAATTTACCTTGGGCGTCAGCTTCAGTCCGCGCTGAGCCCAAGGCACAACGTGGAGACATAGCCAGAAGCATCAGCGACACGAGCAGCGATTCCCAGGCGATCCGAGTCAGAACCAACGCAGACCCCGAGCCGATCCAGAGGAGGCCCAGAGCAAAATCCCAGCGAGTTCCCAGCGAAATCAGAACCAGAACAGAGCAGTAGCCAGAGCACAAACAGAGCAGCCAGCACACCACCCGCCACCCAAAGCACCACCACTGGCCGTCAGCCCCCATCTAACGACACGAGGTCACCATCAGCGGCTGCCTTTGTCCACATTTCCCCGAAAATTGGCCACTTCCCACACAATTTCTGTCAGTGCACCCACCAGACACCCACTATCCACCCACCAGGCACCCACTGGCCCCATTCCACCAATTTGGCCCGTTTTTCCTCTAAATCACCCGCCACCACCCCTTACACCCGCAGCACATGTCTGAGAACTTAAAGAGAGCCGAGTCGCTCTTCAACAGAATAATGAACCCCAACGGGGCGCCCAGCGCGCCCAGAAACGGGCGCGAGTCGCGTGGAAACGGCTCCAGAAACCGCGGCCACCACAGCGGGACCCACCGGGACGCGCTGGGCGACGCCAGCTACCTGGGTCACAAAAACTACCGCGGGCCGTCGTACCACAAGGGCCCGCCGAACGGGGCCATCGAGTTGCCCAAAAAGGACCCCGTGAAAATTGCGCTCGAGACGGTGGCCACCATCCCGCCAGAGCACCACGTGTTGCCCTACTGCTGGAGCGTGTGGCGGCACTCGCGCACAAAGACGCGGCACAAGGACAGCGAGGAGGCCGAGGAGGCGGCGGAGGGCCCGGGCCAAGAATCCACCGGCGAGTCTGTGACGACTGCGGAATCGTCTGGTGACACCGAGGCTTCGACTCCCGACGGAGCGTCCACCCCAGCTACCGGCGTCTCCTCGTACCTCCAGACCACCAAGGAGGCGGTTTTCACGCGCATCGACAGCCCCAACGAGACCACCACCAACATCGGGTCGGTGGAACAGATGTGGGCCAGCTTGGCCAGCCTCAGGCGGGCGTACCAGCTCCCCGTGGGCACCGAGATCCTCATATTCAAAAGCGGCGTGAATCCCGTGTGGGAGGACCCCATCAACACCAAGGGCGGGCGGTGGGTGTTCCGGTTCAGTCGGCGGTCCTTGGGCCACCGCAACGGGTCCCACGGTGGCCACAGCGGCCCAGAGGCGGCCGAAGACGCCTCCAACAGCAGCAGGGAAACCACCTTGATCTGGGAGCGGCTTGTGCTCAAAATCATGACCGGCTCGTTCATCCCGTCGGCCGCGTACTCGGACGAGATCCAGAGCCTCCTCTTGAACGACATTCTGGGGCTTGTCTTGAGCGTGCGCAGGGACGAGTTCTTCATCAGCGTGTGGAACTCGAACTTGAATTTCAGCAAGAAGAAGGGCAAGGCCGACGACGAGGAGGAGAAGTCCGCTAAGAAGCTCACGTCGTTCCAGGCCCGTCGCATCATCTGCGACTCCATCCTCCGCATCATTCGCGAGAGCAGACTCATCGCCCAGGGCGAGGACCCCGTACGCACCCTCGACTCGGGCTCCAACGAGCGCGTGTACGGCGTGTCCTTCGAGTACCGCTTGCACTCCGAAAGCGGCACCTCCAGCTCGGAGAAATACGGCGCCCGTCGCTACCAGAAGCTGTACATACCCTCCGCGGACCACGAGCTGCCCGCCTCATAAATTTCGAGCCATTCGCACCGACTGTAGACACCGGCGCCTGTAGTTGGCCCGCTCGCCCTGTGAGCCTTGCGCTTAAGAGAGATGTGTGCCCTCGGCCCGCCGGCGGCATTTTGTTCGCTCCGCTGGCCACTTCGTGGAGACTCCTGCGGAGGGCTGTCCCCTACGGGGTGCTGGACCCACGAGCGAAGCGAGCTGAGCCCCACGCAGTGGCCCTCCCCGGGCAGGGGCCAGCGGAGCGTCACCGTTGCCCGACTGCCTCATGATCTCTGGAACTTGGCACTACGCAGTGGCTCCCGCCGAGCAGACTCCAGCGGAGCGTTTTACATCCCAGGGTCCCCGGCGTTGCTTTGGGGTGTAGAGCACGGCCTGGGAGCAGCTCTGGAGTGGGGCGCTACAGGAAAAAGCGCAGAGTTTTGGGATCGGGTGGGAAGGAAGAGGCCGTGCCAGTCTGAGGAAGAGCGCTGGGAGACGAGGCCGGAGAAAAAGGAAGCGAGTGCTTGGGGACGCTTGGTGCTGTGCAATGGCCAGAAATCAGGAGTTAGAGTGGGAGCAGTGGGGAGTATTAGGGAAGCCATTGAGGGTGAGCCGACAAAGGACCGGCTCCTAAGCCGCGTGGCCCAACTGAAGAGACGGGGACAGCGGCCAGGCGCTGTGGCCACAGCGATGCCACAGGAGGCAGAGCGGCAACGAGTGGGATCAGCGTACAATCGGTCGAGAGAATCGACAGCGGTCGGCGGTCAACAGAGGGCCAGCTACCAAGCCACTCGGTGTTCCCCGAGAGACAGCCGCAAGGGGAGCCGCTCCAGCTACGAGCGCGAGAGCTGGGCGCTGGGTCGACCGAGGGTTAGTGCAGCCGTCGTCCTACAGTGGGACCGTTGTCCTGACAGTGGGGCCGTTGTCCCGACAGCTCTGTAGCCAGGTCCGGGATTTCGACGGGTTCGCCGATCGCCGCTGGCGCTGACGAGGGGTGCTCGGACTTAGCCTTCACGGGAGAACAATAGCCCACGCCTGAGCTTAAATCAGCGGCGGTTGATTATTGCGAGCGAGCCCCGTGCACCCGTACCCCACCCCCCAACGGTGGCCATATTGCCAGGGGATATCAAGTCCCTGGCGTGGGCATCTTAGAGGCCGTGTTGTCGGCGAAAAGTCCCACACCAGCGGAGCGGCGTGCGGACCGAGGCCGCGGCTGGTGCCCGGTGACGGCTGGGACCAGTGGCGGCTGACGGCTGACGACCGCGGGCAACTGGCAGCTGGCAACTGGCTCCGTAGGCTGTGCAACAACAGGCGGCGCTGACGACTCGGGCGCCGTCGCCGGGTGCCCATTTTCTGGGCACGCTCTTCCGGGGACCAGCCAACCCCCACCATGCCCCCTGGCCCCCCCGCCCGCGGCCCTGCGAACGGCGCCCACGAAAAAGAAAAAATTCTCACGACATTGCGAACTCAATGCGAAGCAAAAATTGGGCCCACATTTTCTCACCCACAACACGCCAGTGACTCACGGCATCGACACCACACGGCGCCCCCTCGAATCTGCGTCCAGTTCCCAGCATCCCTGCGCACTGAGACCACACCGCAATCTCCAGAGCCCCAGAACCAGAGCGCCAGCCCGCAGCGCCAGCCCCCGCTCCTGACCCTGCCCCCGCTCACGACCCAGCAGCTCCTCCGCTCCCCAACGCCAGGTCCCCAGCTCCCCAGCTCCAGCTCCCCAGCTCCCAGCAGCGGCTCCACCCACCCAGACCGCCCCAGGAAGCCCCAGCCCCAGCTCTCCGTGCGCCGCCCCGGCCCTACACCCTTGGACCCGCTCCCTTCCATGACGAAGGCCATGGACGAGCTCGAGTCCGGCCCCTCCATCCTCGAGCTTTTCCAGTCCGCCAAAAAACTCTTGCGGCTCCAGCCGAGAGTCGAGAACAGACAGCTCCGGAAGGAGAACTCCCGGTCCCAGCGACAGCTCATGGAGACCTCCGCCACCAAGGCGCTCGACTTGTTGTCGCCGGTGTCCATCGACGACGTCAACTCCAAGCGCAGCGGGCGTGCCGGCAGCGCCAGCAGCATGAGCAGCCAGCCAGGCCGCGGCTTGAGCGGCCCTGTCTTGGCCTACGGCGTCGGCGCCGACCCCAAGCCCAGGGCCCACCCTTCCTACATCACCCCCGCCAGCATCACCGACGACTCGCCACCGGGCAGCGGCTCCTCCGGCAGCCAGGCCCGCGCCGACGACACCCCCGTGGCGAGCTCCTGGGGCTCCCAGCTCCAGCTCTCGCAGGCCCCCCAGCACCAGTCCCCACAGCAGCAGCCCCCGCAGTCCCAGCCCATGGGCGACCTTGGCGCCTCCATCAGAATCAAAAACGAACCCACCACCACCATCTCCCCGGTGCAGATTCACTCGGCGTCCTCCGACAAGCCGCGGCTGAACTTGACGTCGATGTACCAGCAGCGGGCGAACTCGGTGGGCGTTGAGGGCGCGGCGCTCGGGTTTTCGCCGCTCAACGGAATCTCCGAGAAGAGCGACGACTTCTCCCGTGGCTCGGGCCGCGCCGGTGGCGAGTCCCCGGCGCTCACCGAGTGCTTCAACTGCCACACGAAGAAAACGCCGCTCTGGCGCAAGGACTCCGTCGGCAACACCCTCTGCAACGCGTGCGGGCTCTTTCAGAAGCTCCACGGAACCACCCGGCCGCTCAGCCTCAAGACCGACGTCATCAAAAAGCGCAACCTGCGCCGGCTCCCCGCCACGTCCAAGGCCGCGGGCGCAGCCGGCCAGGGCGCCATGGGCCCCAGTCTCTCGCGCAAAAACTCGAGCCACGAGTTGTCGGCGTCGCTCCCGAACCGCCACGCCCCGTACCACGCGAACATGAGCAACGGGAGCTACCAGGGCCCCGGAATCAGCGGCGCCAGTGCCGGCACCGCGGGCTTTTTGCTGCAGGCAGCCGGCGGATCGCGCCACAAAAACGTCTTGATCCTTCCGAAGCCACAGCAAGCCCAGGGCGGCCCCCCGGGCGCGCCGGAGCCCCTGCTCCAGCACCTGCACTCCCACGCGAACATGAAGTCCATTCCGATCCCCTCCGGGCCCGCCGGCGAGTCCAGCGGCCTCTCGGTCTCTCCGTTCACGGGGACGCCCACCGACGGCGGCCAGTTCAAGCGCAAGCGGCCGGACGACGCGGGTGGGGTGGGCTACAGCGTGCCGGAGCTGCCGTTTCTGCGCCGGACCAACTCGCAGGTGTCGTTGACGTCGCTCAGCAAGCGCGGGTCCACCTCGTCGTTCCAGTCGTCGTACGGAAACCGCAAGAGCTCCGTCAGCAACTTCCTGACGCTCCAGCGCAAGAACTCGGCGCTCGGCTACGGCGCCACGCCGCCTGTCTCGGCGTTGACCCCCACCAACATCGGGCTCCTTAACCAGCGCTTCGTGGCGCACACGGGCGGATACTTCGACGGACGGGGCGAGACCCCAGGCAGCGAGCGCTCGTCGTTTGCGGAGCGCTCGTCGTTTGCAGAGCGCTCGTCGTTTGCAGAGCGCTCGTCATTTGCAGAGCGCGGCTTTGGCGTGGGCCGCACCTCGTTCGGCTACCCTCCCGACGCCCCCGAGGCGAAGGCCTCGGCCGACGACATGGACACCGACGACTTCTTTAAAAACTACACGTCGCTACACAACGACAGCGAGGAGAACACGGGCATTAATCTCCGGCTGCCCGAGTTCCTTGCGGGCACAACGAAGTTTGAGCTCCCAGTAGCGGCCGCCGGTGTCTCGTCGTTGACCACGGGCTTGAAGAAAGGCGCACGAGAACCCAGCGCGCCCCAGGGAACCCATGACGTCAAGGACTTGGACTGGTTGAAGTTCGAGATATAGTGCCGCAAGGGCACCATCAGGTGGCCCGTAACCAGCGCAGTGTCATGAGAACAAAAGACAAAAAAGGGACCCCTATCCACCCCAGAGGGCCGCCCGCCCAATGGCCACCCACCAAGCTCCCCATCCCTAATCACCCCACCCACCATCAAAGACCCGCCACGGGCAAAAACCCCAGGACACTAAAACGAACACAGAGATACGATGCAATGAACACCCAACGCAATGCGCTGTAGAGCTGTTGGTCTCAAGGCCAGAGCTGTCACGTAGTCACCTGGAGCGTAGAGCGGCGTGGACCCGGGTCTCGCTGTCAGGTGCCACCTACCGAGAACACCACAGGCCGAGGATGTCTTCAGAAACTTCACGAGCATCTGCGCGAGACCGGGGCCCCCAGACTTCCGTGTGCCCCTTGGCTCACAGTCCAAGACCCTCGCCTCTATCCTTATGGTTTCCTGCATATATCTGGGTGCAAACTGTGTGGATATAGAGGCCAAAATGGCACACAAATTGAGCCAAAATCTATGAAATCACCTCCAGCTCCCTTTCCCAATGGAAAATCCCAGTCGGTCTTTTAATCGAGGAATTAGCTTTTCATCGGATGGCTTCAGCCTACTGAGGTAAGTGGCCTGCATATGGTACATGAGAGCTCTAGGGACCAACATGAGGACCTGAGCCATAGGGGACAAGGGCAGCCGAGAGGCGATGAAGCGGATGATTGAAGGCTGAGGATTGCGAAGATGAGGATAGAGATCAGGATTCAGGTGACTTGCGGTCAAATTAAGATGGCACTCCCCTGCTGCCTGGCCATGCGGGGGGCCTAAAGCTCCCGAGCGTAGCGAGCAGAGCCCCACGCAGTGGCTCCCGCCGAGCAGGCGCCAGCGGAGCGTCATGGACCCCGGTCAGAGTGTGAGCGCCCGCCGGCGGCACTTCGTCCGCTCCGCTGGCCACTCCGTGGAGGCTCCTGCGGAGAGCTGTCCCCTGCGGGGGGGCTATTTCGCCCAAGCCTCCGCCACTCGCCCGGCGCAACGAGCCGGTGTCCACGGGATATCCAGCCGCCCATGCTGGCACCGCTGTGAACCGGCAAATTGCACTACAGGTGCAGGATTGGGCCCAACGAGGCCGTTGAGATCGCAGAATTTTGGGTGCGAGATGCGGCGAAGGAGCCGAAGAGCGCGGCAGAAGAGCGCAGTGGGATGGAGCAAGGGGCCAGCAAGGGGCCAGCAAGGGGCCAGCAAGGGGCCAGCAAGGGGACAGCTGCGGTGCGTTGAGCTCAGAACTCTGCCACGAGCTCACCGCACGCACGCCGAGTGCTTCGTTGAGCCTGGGCTGGAGCCCAGGGGCAGTTAGGGCCGCCCAGCTGCCCTCGTATAGACAACGTGCCCTGACCGCCATGTGATGAAAATTTTGCGCGCGCTATAAAAGGGCGCGAGTGCCCAGTTTTCGTCTGCTCCACCACCACCCACAATGTCCTCCGCCCCCGCCTCTAACTACAAGGTCGCCGATATCTCCTTAGCTGCTTTCGGCAGAAAGGACATCGAGTTGTCCGAAAATGAAATGCCCGGTTTGATGTACATCAGAAAGAAGTACGGCCCGGCCCAGCCCTTGAAGGGCGCCCGTGTTGCTGGCTGCTTGCACATGACGATCCAGACCGCTGTTCTTATCGAGACCCTTGTTGCTCTCGGTGCTGAGGTCACCTGGTCCTCCTGCAACATTTTCTCCACCCAGGACCACGCCGCTGCCGCCATTGCTGCCGCCGGTGTCCCCGTCTTCGCCTGGAAGGGCGAGACCGACGAGGAGTACCTCTGGTGTATCGAACAGCAGTTGTTTGCTTTCAAGGACAACAAGAAGTTGAACTTGATCTTGGACGATGGTGGAGACTTGACCACCTTGGTGCACGAAAAGTACCCGGAAATGCTCTCCGACTGCTTCGGGCTCTCCGAGGAGACCACCACCGGTGTCCACCACTTGTACAAGATGGTCAAGGACGCCACTTTGAAGGTTCCTGCCATCAACGTCAACGACTCGGTCACCAAGTCCAAGTTCGACAACTTGTACGGGTGCCGTGAGTCGCTTGTCGACGGTATCAAGAGAGCCACCGACGTCATGATCGCCGGTAAGGTCGCCGTTGTGTGCGGTTTCGGAGATGTTGGTAAGGGATGTGCCTTGGCCTTGCAGGGAATGGGCGCCAGAGTCATCGTCACCGAAATCGACCCCATCAACGCGTTGCAGGCGGCTGTTTCCGGCTACCAGGTCGCGCCCTTGAGCGAGGTCGCCTCCATCGGCCAGATCTTCGTCACCACCACCGGCTGCCGTGACATCATCACCGGCAAGGAGTTCGAGCAGATGCCAGAGGACGCCATTGTTTGCAACATCGGCCACTTTGACATCGAGATCGACGTCGCCTGGCTCAAGGCCAACGCCGAGTCCGTGGTCAACATCAAGCCCCAGGTGGACCGTTTCTTGATGAAGAGCGGCCGCCACATCATTCTCTTGGCAGAGGGAAGATTGGTCAACTTGGGTTGTGCCACTGGCCACTCCTCGTTTGTCATGTCCTGCTCTTTCTCCAACCAGGTGCTTGCTCAGATCGCCCTTTTCAAGGCCAACGACAAGGATTTCAGAACTCAGTTCCCTGAATTCTTGAAGACCGGCCCCTTCGACGTCGGTGTGCACTTGTTGCCCAAGATCTTGGACGAAACCGTCGCCAGATGCCACTTGGACCACTTGGGCGCCAGATTGACCGTCTTGTCCGATGTTCAGGCCGACTATTTGGGTATCCCCAAGGAGGGTCCCTTCAAGGCCGACATCTACAGATACTAGGCGCGCTCCCTGTTTCTACCGCAACAAAGCCTGCCGCTAGCTGCTAGCGGCTACCCCTTTACTGTTGCTTTACTTGCTTCAACTGCATTTAATGTTTTATGCTCCTGGCCCACGGGCCTTTCTATTTTTGTCTTTTTGAATTTTGGGTTTCTAGACGGTTTTGTTACAAAAGGTAGACTTATTAATAAAGGTTTCCTCAACGGAGAATTGTGTAGCGAGTGACCCATTGGCTCCCGCCGAGCAGCCGCTCACGGCAAGGCCGATCCGGCGTGGTGAGGGTCTGCTAAACAACCGCGGGCGGACGCTCGAGTTTCAGACCACTGGCCCTGGGTCCGCTCCGCTGGCCACTCCGTGGTGGCTCCTGCCGAGGGCTGCTCCCTGCGGGAGGCCCAGGGCCCCGAGCGCAGCGAGCTGAGCACCACGCAGTGGCCCTCCCCGGGAAGGGGCCAGCGGAGCGTCATGGGACCCCGCCCAGAGTGGTGGCACCCGCCGGCGGCACTTCGTCCGCTCCGCTGGCCACTCCGTGGAGGCTCCTGCGCAGAGCTGTTCCCTGCGGGAGCCCAGCCGCTCTGAATATATCCTGCATATAACACATGGCACCCCCAAATTATCTCGCCAAAGAGCCCCAGTGCCGATTCCATAAACACCCTAGGGCTATACTGAAGAGTACTTCGTCTCTGGATGCTTCTCAAAATGCCAAAAAAGACATCTTTTGGAGTAAATTCGAGGGCATTGTGCTAGCGAGTCTCGAGTACGGCATATAAGCACCCGTCTCCCACTCTCCCTAAACGCGAGCTGATCGGGGAGGGTCCGGGGGCAATGTAAGGCCCCGAGCACAGAGCAGAGCCCCACGCAGTGGCTCCCGCCGAGCAGGCACCAGCGGAGCGTCGTGGGCTCAGGAAAACCTGGTGGCCACTCAAAGCCGTTCCGCAGGCCAATTCGTGGAACATTTGTAGTTGCTCTCTCGGGGAAGCACATCGCAAGGGAGCGCGTACCTCAGGCTTAGGGCGCCATGTTCGCGACTGGCTCCCAAGGCTCCAGTTGCTCCCACTTTTCAATCTGACGTCCTGTAACAGCCCACCCGCTGCTATGTCGTCCTCAATTCTCCAGCAGTCGCAGCGCGAGCTCTACCCGCTCCTAGTGGCGTCTCTCTCGGACCAAAAGACTGCGAGGTTCGATGGCCGCACCTTCCAGCAGTTGGACCACTGGCTCAACGAGGAGCTTCCGGAGACCCTCGCCAAGCGGCACTCGGATACCAAGCGCCTCTGGCTCTCCAGGGACGAATTGGTGCAAGTTATGGACTGGAAATTGGCCAAGGGAACATATCGGCCCTCGTTACCGAAGCTCATCCGCCAAAATGCCGCCCAGGACGTGGAGAGCATCACCAGCGAGGGCTTGGGCCTCGTGGTAGACTTTTTGGGCTCGTTGAAGGGCACAGGGCCCCACGACGCCTACATCGACACCATGAAGCGAGCGATGAAGAAAGTTTCGGAGCTCCGGGGTGTGGGCCCGGCAACCGCCAGCCTCATCCTTTCGCTCTGCTACAAGGTGGCGGCCTTTGGCCCGCCCTTCTTCAGTGATGAAAGCTTCATTTATTTCGTCATAGAACCCACCCAGAGAAGCCCCAAGATCAAATACTCCCTCAAGGAGTACACGGACGAGTATCTCCCCGCTGTTCTCACCGCGTGCTCCGACGGATTGACGCCAGTGGTGGCAGAACAGGGAGCCTGGGCCTTGAAGGCGTACGATATGGGCAAAATTGACGTGTACGCCGACATCACGGTGCCTTTCACCGTGGACAAGGCGCAGATGAATAGCTTCCAGGGGAAAGTGGAGCCGAAAGAAGAGGCAAAGAGTCCAGCGGCCTCTTCCAAAGGCCCAAAGCGCAAGGCTCTGTCATTGTCCAAGGCTCTGTCACTGGGCAAGGCCCTGTCGGCACGCACCAAAAGGAGAAAGCGCCTGCCCTCGCCCTGATTCTTGCCTAGAGCTCCAAGTAGTCCCGCTCAAAGTTCACCATCATGAACTTGTCGTCGCAGAACTTCAAGCTGAGCAGCTCAATGTCTCGGCCCACTTGTTCCACGATGTGCTCCAAATTAGAGCTGCGCTTGTACCCAAGGAGATGCAAAATGCGGCGGTTGATGTCCTCGGAGAGCTGGTCCGCCTTGCTCTGGAAGTTCACCACGTAGTCGCTGGCCCGCGGCAAGAGCGCCAAGGACTCGGTGTCGGACACCAAGAGCAACGACGACAACAAATTGAGGCGCTCGGCGTGGGACGCCAGGTACTCGCTCTGGAGCTCTCTGCCATAGCGCAAGGCGCTGGCGAACAACTGCAGCTTGGAGAGTTCTTGTGTTTTCTGGGCGTCTTTTGGCGTCTCCGTTGGCTCTGGCTCCTTCGCCTCAAGGTACGCCCTGACCATCGCCACGAACTGGAGGAGCTTCAACTCGAAAACAACGCTGCGCTCGTGCGCAGTCTCCGTAAGGAGCGCCGGGTAGTTCACCGCAAGGAACCTGTGGGCCAAATCGAACTGGCCACGTCTCACGTAGGCCCTGACGGTGTGGCGGTTGGCGGCGTGCGACTTGCGCAAGAGCTCGTCGTCCTCAGTCGGTGGCGAGCTGGTGACCGCCTGGGTCAAGCTGCGGAGATCGGAGTCGAATGCGCGGTACGAGTCCAAGTGCCCCTCGAGATTGAGGTAGCCCTTGATGAGCTGGCTCATGGTGCGGGCGCTGGCGTCGGAGTCGAGAAGCTGGGCCTCCACGGGGTCGCTGGGGGCCGCTCGCGGCTGCATTTTCTCCATGAGCGAGCCGTAGAGCGCCCGCTGCGCCTCGGCCCGGAATCGGCGCACATAGCTCCCGATGTTGAACCGGAACTCCTTGAAGCCGAAATTGGTGCTGATAATGGCAGAAGAGCCCTGCCCCGCTGCCCCCTTCAAGTCCGCCGCGAGTTTCACGCCAATCATCGGGTAAACCGACTTCAAATCGCCCACCAGCACCTTCAGCATGTTCTTGGCGCGCTCAAACGCCTTGGAAAGGTCCGTTTCCGCATCGAAAAAGATGCTCTCGCTCAAGGGGTTGGTGGTGCTGAGCTCCTCCTTGGTGATAATGCGCACAAGGAACCCGTTGATGGTGTAGAAGACCGATTTATCGTAGAAATTGATGCCGCAGCCGACCACATCGGTGCGGTAGGAGTCTGTGGGCGCGTCCGGGCCGCTCTTCTCCACGTAGGAAGCCACGGGGATGCCGAGGTCGAGCTTTCCCGAGTCCAACTCCTCGAGGTTCTGGCGGTTGAGCGACAACCGGCGGTTCATGTTGAGCACCGCAGCGCGCTGGAGAGACTCGGACGACTTCTCTGAGTTGTAGAAGAGCGAGTCCTCGAAATTGACCGCGAAGCTGCCGCGGAGGACCCCCGGCTGGGACGACAAAAAGCTCTCGATATCGTCGGCCACGGACTCGTCGGTGTCCCTATCGCAGTGAATGAACGCGTCCACATCGTTTTTGATCGTTTCCAAATCGATCTGGGTGCGGCTGGCCACGTTGAAGTAGGCGCCCGAGCCCTGGGCGCGGGTCAGATGCCCGAAATCGACGCTCGAAAACCGCCGCGTGAACCCAACACACACGTGCATCGCGTTCTGGGACGAAATTGACTCTTCGTTGGTCAAAATGAGCGGCTTGTAGCCCGTGGATGCGGTGCACTCTTGCCGAATCTCCACCTCGTAGTAGAAGACCCCCGCCGACGACGGCACCGCTTTGTCCCCAATGAAATTGGTGTACTTGTTCTTGTGTTTTGAGGCAATTGACGTGGTGCTGGCAGTGTCACTGAATTCTGGGTCGAAATGCATGGAGATGGTGGAAAAACCGCCGTCGAGGGCGCACTCAAGCCCGAGCTTCTGCTGGAGATACTCCCGGTACTTGCTCGACACAAGAGGCATCCAGGACACCGGGAGAGGGTAGGCAAACGACTCGCCGTTAACCTGGACAAAGCTCGCAGGACTGGCGCTGGCGCTGGTCTCGGCGCCGATCTGCGCGAGCAACTTGCGGAGCGGGAGCGCCATGAAGCGCCGGTACTGCGCGGCCGAGTATCCGAAAGGCTGGAACTGCGAGGCTTCCAGCGCCCGCGCCAGGTCTCCGTTTTCCATCTCGGCCAAGAGCCGCTCGAGCGGCTCCAGGAGGTGAGTGGTGGCGATCTCGCCGAGCCTCTCCAGGCGAAAGATGCTGCGCTTTGAGGCGCGGCCGTCGTCCTTGGGCTCGTCCTCGCCGTCTCCATCTCCGTCACGAGTCTCCTCCGAGCTGAGCGAGTCCGAAAGGAGCCGGCTCTTGAAGATTTCGTAAACCTCGTGGAGGTACTGGTCGTCATTGCGGAGTCTCTCCATGGGGTGGCTATCGCCGGCCACCCCGAGCAACGAGAGCTTGAAAATGACTTTTTCCTTCACAATCTCGTTCAAGAGAGCGTCCTGGGCAAACTTCTGATGCGAGCCGGAGCTGGAGGCCAGCGTGAGGCTGTAGCTGGCGTTGTAGCCGTCCGAGTCCACCGCGAGGCAGTTGAGCTCCGCCAACGACGGGTCCATGCGGCTAAGGTCCCGCTGAAGTCGGGCCCCGAGGCTCGTGTTAAGGAGGTACGGGGGGATGATGTGCACGAGATTTGACGTGTGCATTGGGGGGCTGTGGTCTTGGTGCTGGAGGCTTCGAGTCCTGGGTGGCTTCTGGGGATCCTTGGGCTGTTGCGGGACCAGGTGCAGGGATCGCGAGAATTGCGCCCCCCACCGGCGTGTGCTCCGAGCTTCGCTCTGGGCCTCTGGTCCGCGCTAGAGAGTCGCTACCACCTCCCACCGCTCTCCTCCTGCCCCCAGCCCATGACCGACCACATCGTGGCCCAGGCCCAGAGCGTGTTGCCGCACATAGCGCTCTCAGTGGTTTCGCAGGGCGCGGAGGCGATCGTTTTCGAGACAGAAACCCACCCCTACCACCGGGGCCCTCCTGCTCAGTTCCGCAACTCCTCCCGGTTCATCATCAAGTACCGGCCCCTGAAGCCCTACCGACACCCGAAAATCGATGCCCAGATCACCAAATCACGCACGGTGTCAGAGGCCAAGTTCATGGCCAAATTACAGAAGTTGGCCATCCCGGCGCCCCAGCTCATAGCGGTGGATCTGCTCCACGGGGTGATCTGGATGGAGCACGTCGGGGCGCCGCTCGCGGACGGGACCATGAGCTCACTCAAAAATTGGCTCTGGCTCTTGGAGAAGTCCGGCGCGGCGGCCGCCAGCGCCGAGGTCCAGGCGGTGCTCCAGAAAATCGGCGCTTTGATCGCCCAGTTGCACATGAACGAGATGATCCACGGGGACTTGACCTCGTCAAATATCATCCTCCGGGAGTCCGCGGGCGTTTTTGACGCGGTGCTCATTGACTTCGGGCTCTCCTCGTACTCGGGGCTTGCGGAGGACAAGGCAGTGGACCTCTATGTCCTTGAGCGGGCGGTCTTGAGCACCCATTCGGAGCATCTGGAGATCTACAACCGATGGCTCCTTGAGGGCTACGAGAAAGAGCACAGTGCGTTCAGGGGGAAGCAGGGCCCCAAAAAATTGGGCGAGACGTTGCGCAGGTTGGACGAGGTTCGTTTGAGAGGAAGAAAGCGGAGCATGTTGGGATAATATACGAGTAGTGGCGGTGGTGTAGCAGTGTAGGTGTAGAGAGTGTAGGGAGAGGCTTTGCTAATTGGCGCGCAAAGCGCCAGATGCTACCTCATCGCTGGCTCACTACTCTCAGCCCATTCACTCAGCTACTGGCCCACATCCTTCCAGACGCTCCCAAATTCTCACACCTCCACCTCCCCTATGCTCCGACTTCATTCCAATGTCTCAGCCTTTTCCAGGCAGCTACCGCTCCGCTCCATGGCCCACTCTTTCTCCAGGTCCCTCGCCCAGAATGCGCAGAACCCCCAGATCTTTCTCCATCCCCTTGACACCGGCGTGTTCAAGGCCTCGTTCTCCCAGAAACCGGAAGCCGTGCACATAGGGACCGTCACCGGCTCACCTGCTGAGGTCCTGAACACCAAAATCTCGCCCCAGAAATTCGTGCCCAACGCCAGCTTCTTGCCTCTCCTACACCGCACCATTGCTCAGACCGTCCATGACGACTTCCTGTTCATTATGGAGGCAGGAATGAACGCCAACAGCTTCATGCCCATCTACGATTTTCGCCACACGCCCAATTACGCCCGAATCCCGGAGGTGGATAACATTTTTGGCTACGTCCAGGTAGACGGCGCTGGCAAGATTGTCCCCCACACCTACGAGTCCAACTCGTTGTACCGTCTCTGCAACGGCGAGTCCGGTTTGATAACGCTCTCAGAGCATCTCCACGATGAAATAGTCAAGGCTACGGAGGCCTAGGTTCTGTTACAGAATCCAGCATCACAAATCAAGCCAGGCCAGCACCTATGGAGATTCATACGGACCCTGGCTCTAGGCACTTGTCGTCCTACCCAGTCAGATCCCTAGGCCTCTTTTCTCTGGCGAATGCGTGTCCCCTCTGCTGGCCACTCTGTGGAGGCTCCTGCGGAGTGCTGTTCCCTGGAAGGCCAGAGCTCGCGGGTAGCGAGCAACAGTGTCTACTGTGCCCTTACTACGGCATTTGGGCTATTTACCGGCTTAGGACCGGTTTCTTGTATATTGATGACACACTGAACCTGATTGTTGCTGATGTAGTCAAAGGCCCGTTCTACGGCTTTAGAATCTGTATTCGTGTTTTGTTAATTGGTACAGTGCTCGTTGCTGAAGGAACTTCAACTTTGACGTGCTCCTGTCTGACCTTTTCATGGCAAACCAGGTTCTCAAATAAGACACACTGTGCCTGAACGATGACTGGGCAAAAATCATCACTCAACTAAGACCTGGCGGGACCTCTACCCGGACCTACCCCTGAAACTTCAACCTCACTACGTCTCCACAGTCACCCGACAACTTGAGAGGAACCTGTACAAAGCGACCAGATCCGTGCTTGTTTTCCTCGTCAAAGCACCAGTCGAATTTCCCGCCGTACCCAATTTCTTTGGTCTCCTTGTCGTACTGGAACTGGAACTTGGCTGGCGAGATCCCACTGTGGCAAACAAGCTGCTTGTCCGCATTTAATCCACAGAACCCCTTGGAGGACTTAAGATTGTAGCCGCCAAACGTCAGCTTCAGCACCGAGTAGGTCGCACACGTGCCGTACTGATACCACTGGCCATTGCTGATGAGGCAGCCGGGCTTCTTGGACACGCGAATGTAGCCACGGTCAACTCCAGGGGGGCTCGGTTTAGGGGGAGATCCAGGGGGAGGTCTGAACCCCTGCTTGGGGATAAATTTGATGCCGTCTTCGGGACAGCTGGGGTCTATGAAGCTGGGCACCGGATGGAAGTTCTCCAGCTTCACCGAGCCTTTCACCTGGTGGTAGTACCAAATCTCCTGGAGTGCACGGTACCTGTTGCACTTGAAGTAGACCGCATTACCGCCAAAATTGGACAGGAGAGCGTCGCTTATTTCCTTGCGTGTGTAGGTCCTGTCGTGGGAAGGTACGATTCCAGCGCCCGCAAGAAATTCAAACGTGGGGTATTTCTCGTAAAGATTGACAGAAATGTTGAAGAAGTCGTACACGTTCTCATTGGTAACAAAGCGATCGCTCTGGTAGCAGTGGGGGCTCAAGGTCTTGATGCACGTGCCGTGCTTGTTGAACTCGTGCATCCACAAGCTCTCGTCGTTTCCGTTGAAATTCTTCCAAATTTTCGTCATTTTCTCATAAAGGCCCGGGTCGTGGAACTGGTTCACTATGATATCGGTGACATTTTTTACGTTGAGCTCGTCGTTGCAGAACTGCTCGTACGAGCCGTCGCAGTTATCGGGCCAGAGACCGTGCAAAGTGAAGGTGTCGTTGGGCCCTATCGGGGGGTAGTAGTCCCAGAATTGCGTCTGCAACATAATGCCGCCCGGCAGCTCAAAGCAACACGAGTCCGCTATGGGCGTGTTGTTGGTGCACGAGAACGGGATGTCTATAGGGCACAGGTCATAGGGCGCCGGGCGGTCGAGCGCTAGGCCTGCCCCAAAAATGTCGAGCGATAGCGCACGCGCTCCGGAAAAAAGCCAAAGCGGGAGAGTAGAGCGCATGGTGGCAGCAATGAAGACCTCAGAAGAAAAAGAGGTCCGCTGTGTGTTCTGGCCTGCCCACGGGTCTGCCCACGGGCCCCGAGCACACGAGCCACGCGCCTTTCTTATCGTACTGCATATGGCCTATCTCTAGGCCACGACCAGCCATTGGCCGGAGCTGATGGAGAAGCGACGGTGGTGGCAACGAGAGTTCAGATCTGGCCGTAATCCCATACATCGCCCTTGCTACTGCTAAACTCCCTGGTGCTCTTTGGTGTCTAAGCGTCACATAGTCATTTTCTGTGTAGAGGACGCCAGGCTCTAGCACCGACACGTATCGCGCCTTATCCACGAACCTATCCAGCCTCAGCTGGCCACGGGTCGCTGGCGGGTGCGCCTAGGCCCTGAGTGTGTGGACTCACGACGCTCTGCTTGCGCTTACTCGGCGAGAACCACTGCGTGGGGCTCAGCTTGCTACTCTCGAGGGTCTAGGTCCCCCCCGCAGGGGGACAGCCCTCCGCAGGAGCCTCCACGGAGTGGCCAGCGGAGCGGACCCAGAGTCGGTGGCCTGGAATTGAGCGCCCTCCGGCGGCTGCTTGTAGCTCCGCTGGCGCCTACTCGGCAAGAGCCAAACATCAGACAGCTGTCGGGCCAGAAGTCACTGGGGAAGGTACGCGTGAGTCTCCGTGGTTGGTGTGTCTATTTCTATGTACAGGAGCTAATGGAGCACGTTGGTGTTCTCTCTGTTGATGACGTTGACGGCCGATTCGTCCCTCTGTCTCCAGAAGTTGAATCTGCGTCTTGGTGAGAAACTCATGGGGAAGTTGAGGTCGAGGATGACGTTTTGGACCAAGGAGAAAATCTGGGAGCTGAGCCAGTAGAGGGTCAAGGCCACTGGCGCGTTCATGGAGATGGCCATCATGAACACCACCGACATTCGCGAGATGTTGGCGATGGAGTGCATGAGGGTGGGTCGCAAGGTCCTGGTGGAGACGGACGCTGGACGAAGCAAGTCCAAGGTCTTGAAGGTCCACTCCACGTTGCAGAGCGCCACGAGCCCCAAGGCAACCGGTGCCACGTGCATAGTGTCGTAGCTGGTCAAGTCGGTGAACCAGAAGAGGCCTTCCTCGTAAAGGGAGGGGTCTAGTGCCTTATTGGCCAAGCTGTCCCACGAGGACCAGCCGCAAAGATTGCGCATCGTTAGCGACATGCTGACCCAGAGCGGGATCTGGAACGCCGGGAGAATGAAATTCTTCCAGAGCTGGATTTTGTGCTTCTTGAAGAGCTCCTTCTGTCTTTTCCGGCGCTCCTTGTTGGCCATAAGGAGAATCTGCTCGTAGTTCATGTTGGCCAAGGGGTTCTGCGACTCGATGAACCGGAGGTTGGCGCTGCCCTCTTCCTCTGTCTCTGTCTCTATCAACTTGGCCACCCGCTCCTTGGCCGCCTGCACACGCTTCGCAAGCTTGAACTTGAGCACCGGGTAGGTGGCACTGACGATGGGCCGGAGCTCGTTCTGCTTCTGGATGCGCTTGCGCTGGAGAATCGCTAGCGGGAGCGTCCACACCGCACGGAGCCCAAAAGTCGTCAAGGGAATGAGCGCCCACCAAGGGATGCCGCTGTAGGCGTGAGCGGCCTCTAGCGACTCGGTCAAGGTGGTGACGACGATTTGGGGGTCGACGGAGAAACTGCGTCGGGCGAGCACTGTCGACGGCAGCAGGGCGGAGATTCGGAGGGCAGAGGCGCCTGTTTTTCCTGACTGGGGTGCCCGGGGACAGAGGGAGAGCACTCTGGCAGAGTTTCGGCTCAAGAACATGGCGGGGTGCTCAGCGGTGCCGGTGGTGCCAGTGGTTCGATCGTGGGATGTGGTGAAAGTCCAGAGGCTGCGCTGGGCCCGCGAATCTCAGCGCCGCCAGATGCCTGCCAATAGCGAGGAAATGGCGCCAGACCGCCCAAATCTCCCCCGCGCTGGCGGCACTCACTCGTCCCCCTTTTGTGTCACCAACACACCTTTTCACTGGCTCGAGACTCTGCAAAGCTCTCCACCACCACCACGCCGCCATGTCCTTGAGAACAGAGAGAGCCTGCATGCTCTGCGGGTTGATTCAGCCCTTCAAAACCTTCGTCAACGAGGGGTGTCCCAACTGCGAGAGTGTTTTGCATTTCCAGGACAACGAGGACAACCAGGTGCAAGACTGCACTTCGCCTTCGTTCGAGGGCTTGGTGGCACTCGGTGCCGACAGCAAGAAGTCCTGGGTGGCGAGATGGCTCCGGATTGACTCGTTCGTGCCGGGAATATATGCGGTGAAAATCAACGGAAAATTGCCGCCCCATATCGTCAGCGATTTGACGCAGCAGAACATCGCCTACCGCCCTAGGGACGGCAGTGCTGAGGACTAGAGCCCAGAGCTCAGGCCCAGCCCCGACCTCCGACCCTTGGATCCAATCCAAGATGCAGAGATCCGATCCAAAAGCCCAAAATCTGAAAATTTACTGCCCTGCCCACTGACGTTGGGACCATCTCCCTCCTCCTTTTGGCTATTGGCCCTTGACCAGCTCTTCTGGTCTGCGGTTCTCTGCTCTACAGCTCTTCTGATCTTACCAGCCAGGTCCATGGCCGTTGTACCATACTCTACAGATAGATGAATAAATTAATGTTCCACCACTCGTACAGGCATCTGCCTAGCTCAAGGTCAACTGAAGCTCTCTACTGGCCGCAATGAGTTGCTCCACCGTTTCGGTGCGGTCCCATTTCGACCGGTCACTCCACACGATTTCCATCAACTTGGCCATCACAATCTCGAGCTTCTCCACCCCGTAGTTATCCGTGAGCTCTGGAAGAGTGGAGCTGAAGAACTCATCAAGTTTCGGCCCAAGAACGAGCTCTTGGTCCGGAAGATCGAGTGCTTCAATCTCCGACTCCGACGACTCCTCAGCGATCGCCAGATCGAGGCCAGGGCCAAGGGCCAGAGAACTATCAACCTCAGCCCCAACGCTTGGACCTCCATCAGCCACTGGCTCTGCGCCCGTGTCAGGCCCGGGAGCCCCTGTATCGTCTCTCTCACTTTTGGCCTCGCCCGCTGCTCTCTTCGCCTCAGCTGCCTCCTGCTTCTCTCCATCTTCCACTGCCACCTCACTCTTCACCGACCCATTGAGCTCTATTCCCGCCCCCAAATCAGCAGCAGGAAGCTCAATACTCGCGGCACCCACCCCGTCCATGAGCTCGTTCGTCTCTGTCTGCGCAAGCATCTCGAGATTCGCCTGCTGCTGTCTCGCAAACTCAGCCTGGGCCCGGGCACGCTCCTCCAAAATCTTCTCCTGGCGGACAATCTCTCGAGCGCGGAGATCGCGGCATGCCTGCAAAAACTCCGGGGTGCTGAAGTCATCGAGCCCAAACTGCGCGTTCGTCAACATCTCGTTGGCCTTCAAAATACGCTCGCGGTCTCCCAGTGTCACTGCATCCTTCACGATCATTTTGATGTCTTTCAAGAACTGCTTGGGCTCAGAATAGAACCCGTTCCAGAGCCGCTCCTCGATTATGTCGAGGTCCATATTGTGGTAGTACTTGCCACTGAAGAGCTCCAAAATCATGTCCTCGTGCTGCGGGTCTGTGGACCTCTCGTAGCGGACCTCGTAGTTGTTTAGCGGGTTTTCCACCACCGTAGGGTCAAAAAGATGGTACAAGAACGCCTCGTCGATTATGGGCTTCCGGAACCGCTTGTAGCGGTTTTTGAAGAGGTCCATAAGACCCGCGAGCTTGAGCTTGAGCACGTTCTTGAGCTTTGTGTCCTGGTATTCCACCTCCTTCTGGCGCTTGCGCTCAGCTGCTGCCGTTGCAGAGGGATCGGAACCACCCGCCTTTTCGAGCGGCAACTTCTTGAGCTTTCGCCGCGGCCGGTTCTCCAAGTCGTTGACAAACTCGTACGGCTTCATCTCAAGCGCCCCGCGGAGCGACCCAAAGAACCGCTTCCTCTGCTCACGACTTGGGGCATGGAGCGTCACGTTGTTGGCCGACCCGGCCACGTAGCCAAACACCTGGCGGATCTCGCCGTCGAGGGCCTCAAGCGGCGTCTCGGCGACCCCCAACAACAACACGCGCTCGGTGCTGTTCAACGACCGAAGAAGCCCCAACAACGTCGCCCGCGCCAGCACAGGAATCACCTGGTGCCAGAGCTCGATGCTGGGAATGAAAATCACCGCCGGCTGGTGTCTCCGGGCCTCCACAAACGCCTGCACAATGCTCAGCTCCGGCGTGCGGGTGACGTCTCCGAAAGTGCTTCCCATGTCCAACGCCTGCACCTGGTAGCCCTCCAAATGGTTGAGAATCGCTGCACTGAGATACTGCTGCCCGCTGCCCGGCTCTCCGCACACCAAGAGATGCGGGCGACAGGTGCGGGCGGCGTCCAAGTTACGGAGGAGCTGCTGGCGCAGGAACCCGCCGTCCGGATCACTGGTCGACGGGTCGAAGTATGCGGCCTCGTCAAGCGTCGAAAGCTTCGAAGACGACGGCACTAGCGCGTGCAATTTGGCGGTGATCTCCTTCAACGGCTCGCCAAGAAGCGGCACCAAGCTCTCGGGCAAGGGCGCCGAGCTCGAGGACGTGGAGCGCGCACTGGACGGCACGATCTTCTCGATCGCGCGCATGAAGTCGCGGGCGATCACCTTCACGCGGCGCGGGTTGACCACGAGCTTCTGGTCGCTGCGGTAGATCTGCGGGTACTTTCGCTGGATGCTGTTCAAGGCGGCCTCGGTGCACAAGGCGCGCAAGTCGGCACCGCCGTAGCCCTTGGTGAGGGTGGCCACTTTGGCCAAGAACTCGGGCGCGAGCGGGGGGCTCCATTTGCGCGTGTGGATCGCCAAGATGTCCGAGCGCGCCTGGAGATCCGGGAGCGGAAAGTAGAACTCGCGGTCGAACCGGCCGGGTCTGCGGAGCGCAGGGTCCACCGAGTCGGGCCGATTGGTGGCCCCGATCACAATCACCTGCCCACGATTGTCCATGCCGTCCATGAGCGCCAACAACGTCGACACGATGCTGGCGTGGATCTGCTCCTGCTTCGACGACCGCACAGGCGCGAGTCCGTCGATTTCGTCGAAGAAAATGATCGAAGGCTGCTGGTTTTTCGCCTCCTCAAACAAAAGCCGCAACTGCCGCTCGGCCTCCCCGACCCACTTACTGAGACAGTCCGCTCCTTTGCGCATGAAAAAGGTGATTTTGCGCTCCGGGGTGGAGCAGCTGGCCGCTAAAGCACGCGCCATCAACGTCTTACCCGTTCCCGGGGGACCGTGGAAGAGCACGCCGCGCGGCGGAGTCATGCCGAAGTTCTGGTAAAGCTCGGGGTAGAGGAGCGGCAACGCCACCATCTCCTTCAATTGGTTGATGAAGTTGCCCAAGCCTCCCACGGCCGAGAAATCAATGTTCATGTCGACCCCTAGCGGGTCGGTATCGCTCAAGGTGCTCTTCTTTTTCCCCAGAGACGTTCCGCCTGTGACCAACTTCGTGTTGTTGATGGTCCCGGGCGGCTTGTCGTCGTCGGAGGAGTCTGAGTCGCTGGCGCCTCCGATCGCCGTCAAGTTGGCGCCCGCTGGGAGACCTCCAGGAGGGATGTTGTTGCCAAACAACGAGATCACGTCGCTACCACCGAAGGGGCCTGCCGTGGGGAAAAGAATGCGCCGGTAGTCGTTCTTGGGCTTGCGGCGTCGCGGGCTCGCCACGGGCCCGCTGGCTCCATAGAGCGTCTCAGGGTGCTCCGGGTTTAATGGTGGCGGGATCGTGTAGTCCACACGCGTCCCGCGCTCCCGGAGCTTGTGCTTCACGGGCGACGGTTCGGGCGAGGAGTCGTAGAGGTCTTGGATTTCTTGGTGGATCGAGTCTTCGTTTTCCGGGGCCTCGGTCTCCACATCGCCCGAGCGTGTACGTCGTGCCATTGCCACGTGCTCCGTCGACCGCAGCCGTCTGCGTCTCGCGCGCTTGGCGGACCGTCTCCGTGCCCCGTAGTCGCCGCCCTCATCGTCCTCTTCGTCGTCCGTTGCTATGAAGTTCTTGGTCCGCAATTTCTCCACAAACTCGTCGTCCTCCGAGAGCAGCTCGTCGATGTTTTCGTCGCTCTCTGCGCGAAACTCTTCGTCGTCCGAGCCGATCCGCGCCCGTGGCGCGAGCTTGCGCTTGCGGCCTCGCCTGGACCTGATGCGCCCAACTTCCTCCTCGTCCTCGTCCTCGTCGTCTCCCTGCACGTAGTCGTCCTCCTTGTCGGGCGGGTCGTCTGAGGGTTCGTCGGGGTCTGAGTCCATCGAGGCCCCTGCCTCGGCTTCAGACTCTGGCGCGCCCTCTGTCGGCGCCTCAGCCTCGACGTCCGGCTCGGCCTCGGCGTCAAACTCGCCCCCAAGAACGTCCTCCTCTCCGGGCCCCGTTTCGGGGGTCTGGTCGCCAAAATCCTCGTCCTCGTCCTCGTTGTAGGAGATGTTTCGCGCGGCCCTGCGCCGGGGAATCAGCTCCACGGAGTGTCTTCTCGGCATCGGTGTGTGTGAGTCGGTATAAAATGAATTGATAGCTTAGAATGTCAGAAAATGGATCGCTTGCCCAAATTTGCACCGGTTTAGCCAAAATTCGGCCCGGAATGTCCAAATTGGTCTCGCAATCAGCTCGTTGAGATCTGGTCAACACGCCGCTAGCGTCCGCAATGTCGAGTTTTCTCGCTGGCTCACGGAATCGACCGCTGAGACTCGCAAATAAAAGATTCAGCACAGATCTCAGGTCTCCACAGACGACGTGTGGGCTGGCAAAGGAATGGGAGAAGAAGAAGGTGGGACGAAGGTGGGGCGAACAGAAGATGCGCGCGATTGCCGCTGGCAGGCGAGCCGCCTGAAGCGCCATGGCCATAACAGCGCTCTATTTCAGCCAATTTTGCCAATTTTGCTGCGTTTAAAAGCTTACCAGTATCCTCTCAGCTGGAAATCTTCAATAAACGTTTAATAAATACATATTATTGCCTCTGGTGCTTTGTTCTCCCTGTCATCTTTTCCTCTCCTCTGCTTACGTAAGACGTCTCCGAGTCGCTCTCTGCGGGGCTTCGCGCCACTACGCCCACCCATCACCAACGGTCTGGACCCTCCGACCACGGTCCCCTACCTGCCAGAGGTCGCCAGCACCTTCGTCAATTGCTCAAATTTCTCTCAGTGACCGCTGACTGCTGCCGACGAAGTTCCCCAGCTCCCAGCGGCCAGAATTCCCAACGTCCGCCGTGTCTATCCAGGAACCCGCCTGCCGTTCTCGAGCCTCCTGACACATTTGCAGCCACTTTGCAGCCATTTGACACCTCTTTCCATGGGCCTTTTTATAGCTCAGGTAGCCACCCCAAGGGTCCTCGAATCTTGGTGTGTACTGCATATAAAAGCCTGCACATAAGCAGTGCTTCCCATGCCCTTGGCCAAGACAGTGGCAGTGCTTGTTCCCAGTGCCACCGCCTGTGCCTTGTATCTGGCCCTGTATTTGTACCTGGCCCTGTGTCTACATCTCTGCATTTTCGTGCTCAGATCGAGGGGCGTTGCGACTTTAACTGGTCCGATAGCGCTCTCAGCCCCTACTCTTCCTTAGACAGCACCAGATTTCATCTCTAACTACATTTCTCTCTTCCTATAATCAATGCTCTTTCATGTTGTGATCTTTAATCACCTATTTACAGTCTCCAGTCTCATGGGGATCCTGGAGATGGGCACTTCCTGCTTTTTCTCATTCGCGCCAACTCCATACGCCCCATCCGCCCCTACGGACGCGTAGCTGATGTCACGCCGACTGATATCCACCCCGAGGCGGTCAAGAATTTTCGCTGAAAGCGCTGGGATAATTGGCTGGATCAATATCGAACTTATCCTGCTCACATCAGCAGCAATAAAGGTGTAGTAGTTGCGCAAAATGTGATAGGCGTCCCGTCGGTCCAGTCCTTGCTTCACCAACTTCGCGTAAATCCAAGGCTGGCTCTCCTGGAACAACAAATTAGCATCCTCCACAACCTTCCACCACAAGTCAATGGCTCTCTGCTGCTCAAATTTGGTCATTTTCTCATCCATTAGAGGCGCAAGCTCATTGGCCCCGTTAACCAACCGGTCCCTCACCGTTTTGATGGATTGAATGTCCAGATCAACGCTGTATTTATCAATAATTGCATCAACATCGCTAAATTTTCCAGCGTTGTAGTCAGAAACGCTCTCCTCAATGTTGAAAGAAGCACCCCCACATCGCGTTATGAGATTGGCGTACTTTCCAATGATTTTCTCCCTTGTGAAGTGAAACTGCTCCTCCCGATAATTACAGTCGTCTTCGATGTTCGAGTATTCCATCAAGAAAAACCGGAGGCTGTCTTTTCCGTAGTAATTTTCCGTTTCTATCGGGTCCACCACATTTCCCAAGCTCTTGCTCATCTTGAACCCGTCACTGAGCCAATGAGAGTGCACCACAACCTGCTGGGGCAACTTAATCTGAGCCGCCATCAAGAAAATAGGCCAGTAGATGCAGTGAAACCGAATGATGTCCTTTCCAACCACATGCGTGGCGTTGTTCCAGTAGCAGTCGGGAGCTAGCTGGAAGGTTCCCTCCGAGTCACAAGGTAAAAACTTCCCGGGAAACCCACAGGAGGTTATATAGTTCACCAAGGCGTCAAACCACACGTAGATCTTTTGGCTGGAGTCGTCAGGTACCTCTATGCCCCATGTCAACCGAGACGAGGGTCTGGACACCGATAGGTCCTCTAGCTTTGTCTCCCGGAGCTCCTTCATTAACTGGGCGTATTTAGAGCTGGGAATTACAAATTGTGGGTTACTTTCAAGGAATGCCACCAATTCGTCCTGAAATTGGGCCAACTTCAAGAAATAGTTCTCCTCTTGCTGATAGACGACCTCGTTTCGGGTTTCTTTCGAGATGTATTTTTCCCCAGCCTGCTCGATCTGCGTTTCTGGGTAGAAAGTCTCGTCACTGACACAGTACCAGCCGCTGTGGACGCCCTTGTAGATGAGTCCCTTCTCGACCATGACGTTCCAAAAAAACTGGACCGCCTGCTCGTGGTCCGGGTCCGTGGTCCGGATGAACCTGTCGTAGTCAATATCCAATTTTGAGGCTAATACCTTGAAATTTTGGGACACTCTGTCTGTGAGATCCTTGGGGCCAATGTTCTGCGCTTCGGCTACCGCCTGGATCTTGAGACCGTGTTCATCGGTGCCTGTGGTAAAGAAACTGTTCGCTCCAGGCTTGAGTTTCTCCCAGCGGTTCCTGGTATCACAGAGCAACATGCTGTAAAGATGGCCCAAGTGGGGGTTGGCATTGACGTAAAAGATGGGCGTGGTGATGAAGAACAGGGAGCTGGGTGGACCGGCACTGGGCGGGTTAGCACTGAGAGGACGGGAGCTTGAAAACCGCACAGAAAAAACAACGAGCCTTGGCGGCCTCACCGCCCTAGGAATGCTCTTGAACATCATCGAAGATCCCTGGACCTGGAGGTCTGGCGTCGTTAGGTCGTCTGTGCGGCCTATCGTCCCACCGTTCATTTGAGCGCGAGAAGCGCGCAACTGGCTGGCGCCGGACCTGATGAGGGCCGAACCCCCAGCTCTGAGCCCTACATGGTGTCTTTGGTTGTATATTAAGAATCAGAGCGCAGAAACTATTACCACATGCTGCACCTGTCTTCGCTACATCTGCCCTGTTCAGCTGCAGCAGGTCCAATCCTGCTTTAAATCGTGAAATGTTGGAGCAGTGCCTTCCCTTGCTAGCCTTCGCTAATGACCGCTATCGGCTCCCATAGCTCCCTAGCTCTTCACATCCGCTGACTTCTGAACAAAAATAGCCATTAAAGCAAACACCGTGTAGAACATGGCCAAGGGATACGCAATCAACGCCCTGACGTTGTGCAATTTCAAGACCGTTACGAAGAACCCAGAGGCCGAGTAGGTGCACCAAAACACCGCGATAGCACTCAATATGTAGCCTGTCAAGTTGTCCAAGCTCACAAACACACCTATCACGCTGATAAACACCAAGGGCAAAAGACAATACCCTATGACAGAAGCGGATCTGAAGACGTCAATGTAGACATCCTCGCTCATCAATTTGAAGAGATAATGCAAGCTGATGGTGCCAAATAAACCGACTCCATAGATGTATCCGAACTGAACCTTGCCTGCCAATAAGAGCAAGGTACCGAATAACAACACGAAGAGTATGGGGCCAGCAAGGTCTGCATCCGGGATAATGTCAGATGTGAGCAAGTTCTTGTTGAAAGGGTTCAAAACTGCCAAGGTTTTTGATTTTATGTGGGAAAAATTGATGCCCAATTCCTCAAGAAGGGGTGGCTCGTTGGAGTATCCTCCCGTGCCAAAGGCCGCTAGTAACCCCGGAGCCAACTCCCCACCGCCCATATCGCCGCTAATATTGGCACCAAAACTCGTATCCATCGCCCCGAGATTCCCAACAAGACCCGGATTCACATTTCCAGCACCCTGTGTGGGCTGTTGGTATGCATTGGAGTAGTTGGACTGGTAGAACTGTAAGTTCTGCGGATCATTCGCTTGCTGCTGATAGTAGGCCATGGAGGGCAGTTGAAATCGCGAAAATGAAACTGTGTGTTGATGAGGTAGATAATAGATAACAGCTGACTCAATATCAATGTCCGTGAAAGAGTCGCTCCGGTAGTGGCGTTATGGCAGTAGACGGTGCTCTTGGGCTGAACGTGAGTTGATCTGGGACTGGCGCGCGCCGCCCTCCGTCGTGCCACGACGAGGGAGAGTTCCCCAGGGGGCCATAATCCAAGAGCAGCGCATGAAGAGCTATAAGAGGGTTAATGTGTTCAATAAAGACAAAGAGGTGTCTTCGCAGAAACTCCCGAAGCATTAAAGCTCAGAGCCTGGCTCAAAAAGAAGCAATCTTTGCATTTTTGCTCTCTTCTTGATATAGCTGATTCCCTTCCCTTAGCTGCAGTAGTGCCGTTACAGTGGCCGAGTGGTTAAGGCGACGCCCTGCTATTAGCAGCCTAGGCGTTGGGTTATGCCTGCGCAGGTTCGAATCCTGTCTGTGACGCCATTTTTTTTGCGTGAGCTTTGGCGAGGGGATGAAAATCGGCGCTGATCTGAGAGCTGGCCATCCAGTAGCACCGACGAACGGCACCGCTGTGCACATAAATCGCTTGAAATCCGGCCCTGTCTGAGCCTGTCTGTCATTCTGTCTTTAAACTTCTCCAATGTCCCAGTCGCTAATCATTTTCAGCGCATCTGGCAGGATCGACTACCAGTACAATACGAAGGTGCACCCGTTCAACGAATTTGTTAGTAGCATAGTGAACGAGACGTATCATGAAATTGACCTGGGGTTCTACACCACCACCGCAGCACACAAGAGATTCTATTGCATCAAGAAAAACAAACATTATGTGGCTCTTTACTTCGACGTGGTGATCACCATCGATCGCGAGAGGATAAGGGCCACCTTGACGTCCATATGGAAAACCTACAGCAAAATTGCGGAGGAAGAGATCATTTCTGAGCCAAAGACTCATACTCGGCTCCAGCAGTTGATTGACTATCAGGTAGAGCAGTTGATGAAGTATAAGCAAGAGGAGAAGAGCGTGGATAGTACCGGAGGTAATTCAACGCCGGTGAGCACGCCTGGCACTCCCAAAATTACCACAGAAATTAAGGATTCCACCACGAAGGCAGCTGGAAAGAAAAAGATGCGTAAATGGAATGGTGAGGAGCCCGTGGAGGCAGAGGCAGGCAAAGTTCTTGACTACTCTGAAAGCTCGAACGGAGCCGCCATAGAGTCCTCCAGGGAGCAGTTGCAGGTGGATGAGAGTGCATTCAAGAAGGAAAACGACTTGTACATTGTGAACGAGTTGAATGAGATTCTTGCCGCGTCAGATGATGAAGAAGAGGCCGGAGACGAGGGCTCCAGCGGGATGGGCGGCTTTTTCAGCAAAGTATCGTCCTATTTTGGGGGAACGGTCAACATCGACACGCTCTCGAAAGACTTTACTAACCATCTCATTGGCAAGAACATCTCTCCCCTCACGGCAGCGAAAATTACCGAGAAAATCAAAGAGGAGCTCCGCAGCGAGAAGGTGACCACTGTGTCGTACAAGCGGGCCTTGGAGACCGAGCTCACCAAGATTTTGTCACCCAATGTCTCCACTGATTTGCTCTACGAAATCAAGGACAATTCGAGCCGTGGAGCGCGCCCCTACGTGATCTCGGTGGTGGGGGTCAACGGGGTGGGTAAGTCGACCAATTTGGCCAAATTGGCCTACTGGCTCCTTCAAAACAATCTCAACGTGTTGATTTGCGCGTGTGACACCTTCAGATCGGGTGCTGTGGAGCAATTGAAGGTGCATGTGAACAATCTCCAGAAGCTTAACCTGTCCGCCAGCTCCAAAATTGATTTATTCGAGAAGGGATACGGTGGTGGCGACCACGTTGTGACCACGGCCAAACTGGCAATTGAGTTTGCCAGTGCCGAGCACTATGACATTGTGTTGATCGACACGGCTGGGCGGACCCATTCGAACGCCAAGTTGATGGCTCCGCTCAAGAAGTTTGGGGACGCTGCGAACCCAAACAAGATCATTATGGTAGGCGAGGCATTGGTGGGTACCGACTCGGTGGAACAGGCCCAGAATTTCAACGCTGCCTTTGGTAACAGGCGCGGGTTGGACTTCTTTATCATCTCGAAGGTTGACACGGTGGGAGACTTGGTGGGGACCATGATCAACATGGTGATGGCCACCAAGGTTCCGATTTTGTTTGTGGGAACGGGACAGACCTACACGGACATCAAGCGATTGAGCGTCAAGCGGGTGGTGGAGATGTTGATGAGCTAGGGCAGTGGAGGGAGGCAGTGGCGGCCTAGCCAGTAGGAGGTGATAATGAGCCGGAGTAGCAACAAACACTAGAATTGGAGAGCGAATGGCGGCGAGCAGCAAGAATAAGGCACCTAATTAATGAAAATAGAGAAATGTAGAACTAAGCACAAGCCAAGGGCACGAGCAGTTGGTGGAGCAAACGGGCGAATTTGCTCCTGCTCAGCAAACGACGCCACGGCGGCTCAGGGCCTTGTTCGTCGCGAGCGCACAGCCACCGGCCCCCGCCATCTCCTGTCACCACGACCATCGTGACCCAAGGCTCGTATTTTGGGTCCCTCGGCCAGGGCAACGTGTGGAGCACCCCCTCCGCCATTTCCAAATCTCGCCAATTCTTTCCCGAACTCCTTACCACCCCTCACCACTCTTCATCACCCCCAAGTTTGTTCTTCCTCCGATGCAACCTCGCGCTGCCTCAACATGAGACTCCTACGCAAGGGCTCCAAGCCCAGCCATCGCCTCTACCTCCAGATCAACGCCAGCTCGGCCTCGGAGTTGATCCCGGCAGCGCTCGCAGAGGATGCGCTCCCTGGTGCTCCAGCTGGCGCCAGCTCCCCTGGCCCTGCCTCTCCTGGCCCTGCCTCTCTACGCACACGCCCGCGCTCCTCGTCGTCGCCTGTGCCTTCTCGTCCTCGCTCCTCCAGGGCGATGAACCCCGTTCTAGTGGTCACTCTCAACAGCGTCGTCAAAAAAACGTCCCGCAAGCTCCGCACGTCGCTGCCCAGCTGGAACACGGGCATTTTGGTGCCGTTGGCTCGGGGTGACTACAGCCAGGTGCTCGTCTTGACCCTCTGGGACAAGCACCGGCGCTACAAAAATTACTTGGGCGAGCTCCGGCTCGCTGTGAGCGATATTTTCTCCAGTCCCAAAGTCCAGGGGTCCCTGGGTCCCCGGGTCGCCCGCCTGCGCAGCGATTTGCGCTGGTATCGCCTCTACTCGAACCAGACGCACCGGGGCTTCGTCACGGGCTCGCTCTTACTCTCGTTCGAGTTGGTGGTGAAGCTGCGCCGGAAGCGCGCCACTGGCGCCACCAGAACCGCCCCAGACTTGTACCAGGAGGAAACGCAGATCCTTGACGAGTCAGAGCGGGTGCGCTTGCTTCAGCAGTGGGTCGACTCTTTGATCGTCCCGGTGCCCGATTCGAGGGCACTATGTCCCAACGAGCAGGGGTTCTACCCCGACACCGAGGCTGTGGCGATGGCAGACGTGTCGGACGTGGAGTCTGTGCGGGTGGGGCCCGAAGTCTCGCGGCGACCCTCGCTGTTTGATGGGTCGGCCGTTGCATTCGATGGGTCGGCCTTAGCATCCGATGACTCGGCCGTTCCATTCGATGACGCGGCATCTGCGTCCGACAGTGCGGCGCCTTCTTCCGATTACACGCCCCGGGCGCTACCACGGGGCTCCAAGCGACAGCCATTCGAGGTCTCCCATCGCAACGTACGCGGCGTGCTCTTCCTCGAGGTGGTGTCGTGCTCAGACCTTCCCCCCGTCAAGAATTTTACTCGCACGCGCTTCGATGTGGACCCCTTTGTGGTCATAGCGTTCGGCAAGAAAACCTTCCGCACCAGCTGGAAGCGCCACACGTTGGACCCGATCTTCAATGAGCGGATTGCCTTCGAGGTGTTGCACCACGAGGACAACTTCAACATCGAGTTCTCGGTGTTGGACCGGGAGCACTTTGGATTCCACGACCAGCTCGCGCGGGTTTCTGTTCGGGCCGCGGAGATCATCGCGCTCGCTTCAGAGACGCCCGTAGGCTTCCATTTGGGGCCACGCCAAGGCGCCAGCCTTGGCACAAACACCGGGACTCACTCGCCGGGGTACCTCTCGGATGGTTTCTCCGGGAGCCAGATTTCGCTTGCAGAGGAGCCCAATCTCGTGAGGTCGGTCCGCAAGAAGAAGTTCAGCCAGCGTCGTCGCATCGACGTGCTGTACGCCGACACCTCGAAGTTCCGCACGCTACGACTCGCGTTGGAGTTGGGGCCGTCTCGCACCAAGTACTCGGCCCACAGCCCGCTGTTGAAGATCCGTGCGCGGTTTGAGCCCTACGAAGTGTTGTGGCGCCAGTTCTGGCGCGTTCTCCTTGACCAGTACCGCTCGGAGATACAGCCAGCGGCTCTGTCGGTCCATTCTGGGGCTCTGTCAGAGGCCCTGTCGTCTCAGAGAGGAGCCCTCTCCTCTCAGCCAGAGGCCCTGTCGTCTCAGCCAGAGGTCCCGTCGTCTCAGCCAGAGGCCCCACCGGGACCGGGAGCCTCCTACGACTTCATTGAGTTGCTCTCGCTCTTGGACACGCTCGGGTGCCAGAACAGCGACGAGGTCGGGGCGCGATTCTTTGCGCTGCACGAGAAGCTGCCGTGGGGAGGCGACACCTTGACAGCAGAGCAACTCGTGGACGAATTTGAGCGCAGCATGGGCACGTTACGGCTCCAGATTGAGCGATGTCCCCTCTGTCTCCAGAAACGGCTCCGCAACAAAAACGACGCCGACATCATCACTCACTTTGCCATCTGTTCGTCCAAGGACTGGAGCATTGTCAGCAAGTTGCTCCTTCTGTCGTACGACTCCCAGCAGGGGGCTACGCGCAAATGGTACTCCAAGGTGTTGATGAAGCTAAGCTACGGCAACTACAAGCTCGGGTCTGACTCCGCCAATATTTTGGTGCAAGACCGCGTGACTGGGATCATCATGGAGGAAAAAATCGGCGTTTATATCAAGCTCGGGATCCGGCTCTTGTACAAGGGCCTTGACTCGGCTCACAAGCGGCGAATGCGCGCGCTATTGCGCCGGCTTACGGTACGCCAGGGTGCCAAGTTCGACGCGCCGTCCCTGCGGTCGGAAATCGCCTCCTTTATCAAGTTCCACAGCCTAAGCCTCGCGGAATGCCTCGAGGAAGACCCAGCGAAGTACCCAACATTCAACGAGTTTTTCTACCGACAGCTCAAGCCCGAGGCTCGGCCCTTGGCTTCACCGGACGACAGGATCGTGGTGTCGCCCGCAGACTCGCGGTGCACGGTGTTTCCCACCGTGGACAAGGCCACGGCGCTCTGGATCAAGGGCCGGACCTTCTCGCTCTCGAAGCTTTTCAACGGCAACTTCCATAACCTCCAGGACTCGCCGTTATACCGTGGGGCCGATTGTGCCATTGGTGTATTCCGCTTGGCTCCCCAGGACTACCACCGCTTCCATTCTCCCGTTGCCGGCACCATCCGCAGCATCAAGCACGTGCCGGGCGAGTACTACACGGTGAACCCGATGGCCATCCGCTCGGAGTTAGACGTTTTTTGTGACAATGTGCGCACGTTGGTGGCGATAGAGACGCCGCATTTCGGCACGGTGGTGATGGTGGCAGTGGGCGCCATGATGGTCGGGTCCATTGTTCTCACCAAGCGCGAGAACGAGCCGGTGGAACGCGGTGAGGAGGTGGGTTACTTCAAGTTTGGCGGGTCCACGGTGCTCTTGGTGTTTGACTCGGCGAAGTTTCGCTTCGACTCGGACCTCGTGGGCAATTCGAGCGCCTGTGTGGAGACGTTGATTCGGGTGGGCCAGAGCATAGGGCACTTGCCAGAAGTGCCGCAGTTGCGAATCCAGCGCTTGGACTTTGACAAGCAGTCGGCGGACTTCAAGTTGAAGTTGATTCGCGTCATTACAGGCGGAGACTTGACCAGCGCCAAGGAGCTCAGCAATTGGGAGGCTCGCAGTGTGCAGAGGGACCTAGGGATCCAGGAGCTGGAGAGTGAGGGCGAGTGGGGCGCGCTCAGCGTGGATTCTGAAGACAGCCTCGGAAGCTTTGAGTCTGGGAGCGAGTCTGACGGTGAGGCCGACGGTGAGACTGGAAGATTTGAGCCTCCGCAGAGTCTTGAGAGTCAGGGTCTTGTGGGCCCGAAGGCTTTTGACGGGGACAACAGCTCGGAGGAGGATGAGTGTGAAGATGAGTGAGATCCTAATTTAGCGACAAGCCAATTTAAGAGGCTTATTTGGAGTCTAATGAGCTCTCCATTCTTTGCCATATATACATTTTAGCTCACTGTAGGACCTATCTCATGAGGTATGGCCCCTTGTTCTCTCTGCTCCCTCTCCCACGCCTCTCACCCACTCTCCCTCTAATCTCACCCACTCTCCTCTCAGCTCACCCCACTCTCCTCTCAACTCCTAATACCTCCCCTGAAAATATGACACAGGAACATACACTTTGTCAGGGCTTACGCCCCTCTCCTCCTCAAGGTTCCTCACGTGCCACCCCACATAATCCAACTGCTGCTTGATCTCGTCAATCTCGTCGTACTTGGTCTGCACAAGCCAGGGCCGAAGGTAGAACTTCGTTGCCACAATAGGCACGGCCACGCCGGCCAAAAATCCAATCAAGGGGCCCCTGAAAGACATAGAGCAATTCAATGGCTGTCGATGGCCCCATGGGGTGGGGCCGGGGTTCCTTATATACGCGCGCGAAGAGGGGCCGGAACAGCCCGGAGGCTCCCGGATCAACGTTTCTGGCGCCAGTTCAGCCCTCCCTGGCGAGCCTGGCGCGCTAGTGTCCCATTATCAGCGTCGGTTCCCAGATCATCAGCACTCAGCGCGGTCCCCAAACTTCAGGGCACACTTCGGTCCATTCTCCTTCACAGGGTCCACTTCTGTCCGCAGTGCCCGCTTTTGTCCGCTGCTGGCCACTTCTGAGCCCACACCCCCATCTCTGCTCTCTGTGTCTGCCAGCGATGATCCGGCGCATAGGCATCCCCGGCCGCTGGCTCCCGCTCATCAGAACCAGAGCCCTCTCCACTCCCACCACCGCTACCTCCACTCCCCCCTCCACTCTCCCTCCCAAGGCCCAAACCATCGCAAAGTTCAACTTTCCCGCCGCGACCGCCGATGTCCGCACCGTGACGCAGAACTTGGACCGCTGGCTCAACTCCAACACCCCGGTGGTGCTCTACGGCCACCTCAACCGAAAACCGCGCAAGATGTCGGTGAATCACTTTGCCGAGCTCCGGGACCACCTCGGCGACACGGTGCAACTCGCCATGATCCCGGGAGCAACCCCCTCCGAGTGCTTCCAAACGCTCGGCTCGGCGGTCCCAGAAGACGCCCTAGCCGTCACCGGCACCGTGCAGTTGAAGGTGCCCAAACGAGGTGAGGAGCATCTCAGAAAGTGGGAGCTCTTGGTGCTGCGGTACCAGGTGCTCAACGGGTCCAACGAGGACGCGTCGCAGTTGGACAAGCTCAAGCACTCGCTGCCCGAGAACATCCCGCCCCACTTCCGCTATCTCCAGCTCCGTACCCCCTACTTCCAGCGGTGTCTCCGCCAGCGCAGTGAGGCGGCGGCAGTGGCACGCCGTGTGCTACAGTCCCACGGCTTTGTGGAGATCGACACCCCGCTCTTGTTCAAGTCGACGCCCGAGGGAGCCCGTGAGTTTCTTGTGCCCACCAGAGCCAGGGACCGCTTCTATGCTCTCCCGCAGTCGCCTCAGCAGTACAAGCAAATTTTGATGAGCTCCGGCTTCACCCGCTACTACCAGCTCGCCAAATGCTTCCGCGACGAGGACTTGCGCTCCGATAGACAGCCCGAATTCACCCAGATCGATCTTGAAATGAGCTTTATCAATAGCAGCGAACAGGTGGCCGAGGTGGTGGAGGACGTGGTGTCTGGGATCTGGGACCAGGTCATCGAAACTCCCATCTACCGCCCCGTGGGCACAGAGTTCCTTGAGCCGGCCTCGGGCCCGGGCCTCCGCTACCCAAGGGTCCCCTATCTCGAGGCTATGACCCGCTACGGTATCGACAAGCCCGACATGCGGTCAGCGCTCCATTTTGAGGACCTTTCGGCTTTTTTCATCTCGGAAAAGGACCCGCGGTTTCCCGTGGTAGAGGCGTGTGTGCTTCGTGGGGCGTTGGATGGAACGGGCAAGCTCCTGCCCCGCCTAAGGCACCACGCGAACTACGCAGGCAGAACGCCCCTAGTGGTGCCCATTCGCGACCCTGAAACTGCTACCTCCTGGCACGAAAAGTACGTGGAGAACGGGTACATGCGGAAACAGAAGGCGTTCTCGAGCGCTGCGTTGGCCCTGCTCTTGAAATTGCAGGTGGGCGATGTCCTCGCGGTGTCTACGCGTGAGCTGATGCCCTACGAGAACCCAACACCCTTGGGTCGCTTCCGCCAGTTGGCCATCGATGAGTACCCGGACCGCTGGCGCCGCCAGATCCGCGACCCAGCCACGGGCGCCGTCTCTGCTTACACTGGCGAGTTGCTGCGGCTTTTTGTGGCGTGCTGGGTTGTTGATTTCCCCTTGTTCACGCCAGCGGAGGGCTCTACGGTGCACGGAATGCCTCAGTTCGACCTCAAGAACTTGGAGTCCACGCACCACCCGTTCACGATGGTGAAGGTGGAGGACTACGACAAACTTGAGCTGGCGCCGCTCGAGGCCCGCGGAGAGCACTACGATTTTGTGTTGAATGGAGTCGAGATCGGTGGCGGCTCGCGCAGAGTTCACGATCCCGAGCTCCAGCGCTACATCCTCGAGCACTTGCTCAAGATCCGCAACTACCGCGAACTATTCGGCCACTTACTCGACGCCTTGAGCATGGGGTGTCCTCCGCACGCAGGCTTGGCGTTAGGCTTTGACCGCTTGTGCTCGCTTATGGTGGGCAGCACCTCCATCCGCGACGTGATTGCCTTTCCGAAGAACCAGTCGGGCGTTGACCCGATGGTTGAGAGTCCGACCTCGGTCTCCCCGGAGGTGTTGGCGACATATCACATTGAGTTGGAGAAGGAGGGGCCGGAGCTGGTTGCCGACCCGAGACCCTGAAGGGCTCCTCTTTCTGGATCTCCTATTCCTTATTCAAAATATAGACAACTGTACATAGAGAAAAACAGAACTTTATAGAGCCATAGCTTCAAGAACCATAGCGAACCATCGCTTCATACTATAGCCACACACCGTAGCTCGATACCGTGCCTCGACAAGATAGCTCCGCAGGATAGCTCCATATACTACACCTCACCATATATTACACCCTCTCCGCTACAATTTTCCTATTACCACAAATGTCTCTGATGTCTATATTATACACCACTTATGCTAGACCTGAGAGCCATAGTGGTTCAAGAAGCCTCCGAATGCCTCACCGGCGCAGCCGCACTATAGGCCTCTCATCTCTGGGGCGCTTGCTGGGCCGGTCGGTGCTCAGCTTCCGCTTGAGAAAACCCTCCTCGGCCAAACGGCTCTTCTCTTCCTTCTCCTGTCTCTCCTTCGCGAGCTGCTCCATTTTGAGCTCAATGGGCCTCTTCTGTCTGGCGCCAGCCTCGCTCAGCTCAGAGGTCTCGATCCCCCGGTATCCTTCCTCCTGCTGCTTGACCAAACTCTTCCAGTCGTACTTCTTACGGACAAACAATTCCATAGACCAATTTTTCCACACCATTTTGCCATAGGTGCTCTCTTTAACCTTTCTCAGCTCCGCCAAGAGCTCGCCAGCGATTCGATCCTTGTACATGTTGAGGAGAACCGTAAAGTCCCAGAGCTTGTCCACGATGTGAGACCCGTACGAGTTGCACGCCATGTTGGCGATTTGGTCCCGGAAAACGTTGAGAAACCGCTTCCTTAAGATGAGCACTTCCTTGGGCTCTCCACCAAGAGAAGTGGGGAGCACCACCAATGAGCTCTCGACAACGTGCGAGAACACCCCGTGGTAACACATCTGAACAAAGCGCTCCACTGGGAGTGCTAGAAAGTTGTGCCACACACAGATCACAAACGAGAAGTCGTACTCCATTAATTTCTCCAAGAAAAGCGACCTCTTACGCTCCTGGGCCGTGGGCCAGTCATCGCGCTTGTTGCCCAACGTGGAGCCTGTCAACTGGAGAACATTCTCCAAGAACTCGGTGGTGCTATCTGACGGGCTGTGGTGGTCGTAGTTGGGTGCAAATTTCAAGAAAAGCTGATCGATAATCTCCTCACGACGGTAGTTTCCCCTCGAAAGCGACGCATCGATAATGGACCGACCAAGGTCCAAATTTTGGTACTCAGACACCGAGATCAACTTGGAGAGTTCAGGCACCAACTGGTCCAAAATGTGCTCCACTTCCCGCGGTTTAAGCTTGAGAAGAAGAGCCTGGATAATGTAAACCCCAGTGGTCGACCGGTTGCAGAGCTTGAGCACACGATCTTGCATGTAGAGGCGGTAGAGTCTCTCCACGTAACGTGGACGGGCCCCGTCGTTCTTTATGCACGCCTCCAAGAAATGGGAACCCACAGAATCACTGAGGAGATACTCCACAAAGGCCTCCTCTTGAGGGTCTTTGTCGTGGTTAACATCCAAGAAAATCTTGTGCCAGAAAGTGCGCTCCTTGTCGACGAGTCCCTCCACCTGGATCGCCAATTGGAGCACAGGAGATGCAATTTTTTGTATGGCAAGCTCGCGCATCTGCTTCATGTCCTTCAGCTTGCTGTTTAGTGCCGCCAAGAGCTGTTTGAGCTCGTTTTTGAAAGACGAGGGGGTCTGGAACTCGCGGTTAAATTCCTCCGTGTCCTTTATTTCAATCATTTTCCGGGCAACCTTAGACTTTTTCGACCGGAGAGTGTTGGAGGTAGCTGTGGACGGTAATTGCTTGCCCGCAAGGATCAAAATAAGAAGCCGGAGCGTGTGTGATGCGTACTGGTGGTCGATCATAGCGAGCGCATGTGGTCTGAACTCCGCTACCATCTGCTCAAAAAGCGACTCCATCGACACATAAACTTCTTCCTCTGCGTCTTCGCCGTCCTCTAGCTCCGCCTCGTGGCTGGAGCCTTCTAGGATCTCCTTCTCGATCAAAGCAGCCGTCCTCACGAGCAAAGTCTCGAGAACATGCGACGAATATTTGTGGTTCGCCAACGCCACAAAATGAGAGCTGAAAGCCCGGAAAAGATTCTTGAGTTGCCTATCTGTTGCCGATAGAATCAACCGCTCCATCAATTTGGAACAGATCTGATTTGTCACAAGCTTGAGCTCCTTCCCCCTACTTTCCTCTAGGACCGACCGAATGAACCCCTGCTTCTCCTCTGGACTCTCAAATGCATCCACATTAAGTGTCGACTCAGCCTGTTTGAAATAGTCGATTTCGTTGGAGTCTACAAGCCCAAAGAAGGTATTGGAGGCACCGGGGGCAGGAGTGTCTTTTGGGGTGTCGGACTCCTGCTCCGCTTCTGATTCACTGGGGTTTTCTTGAGAATTGTCCCTGGACCTTTTGCGGTGCAGCCTTGGGTCTCTTTCAACCTTTTGTGCATTTCTCAGGCCGTGGGACCTCGATCTGGGGGTGGGATCTCTCGTTGCCCGCTGGACCTTAGCTTCGCTGGCCATGACTGGAGGCGCAAAACAAAAACTAAATCTATGGGTGTTATGCCAAGGGTCTATAAGTGCCCAATTTTGCAGTTCTGGTGTTTTTGAGCCTCTGCTGTATCTGCTGTGGTGGTAGGAATCTCCAGATGACTTTTTCAGTGAGATGAGCTTTGATACGAAGACTGCAGGTAAGCCCAGAGATGGGCCAGGCGCAGAAAATTGACGGGAATGGAAAGGCTCGATTGAGGGCTCTGTGTATTGATTGTGGACATATGGGTTTAAATTACAGATAGCTAAATGGTGGGCTGTAGTGGGGCAAAATAGGGACAGGTTAGGGGGTGCATTGCAGTGCTGGTATAGCGGCAGATGGCGCTAATGTTAGGGGACAATGCGCGCTGTTTAGTGACTTTTAGGGCCCGCACCCAGCGCCATTTAGCGTTACCTTCATACCGTCTCTAGCTGCTCAAGATACCTTCCCTTGCGCAAGGGGTCATAGAGGACCAATTTTTCCAAAAGCAGAGCGATTTCCGAATCTGGTTCGTCCGTTTCCTCTTTGATCAACTTCTTCAAAAGAATCATCGTCTTCAAGCACCACACGTGATCATGGTGCTCCCGGTGGTCCTCCTTCTCAAGCTCATTGATTTCGGCCACAATCTCGAGCTGGTTCTTTAAAATTTCCAAAAATGGCTTCTGGTTATTCTCGCGGGCTCCTGAAAACCCCTGCGTGAAGAAATCGTCCGTCAAGAGCCACTGGAGATAGAGCCACACCGACGTGTCATCTGCGTCCATGTACATGCCGGTCTTGATGAGCTCGAGCTCGTGCAAAAGGATGCTGTAGGGGCTCGAGAACAAAGTCGCAAGCTCAGTGAAGCGGCCGGCCTCCACCAGCAATCCAGGGGTCTTCCAGAGCGCGTACAACTTCGGGATGATCTTCGAGCGGTTGTGCCACGCCGAGAAGTTGGAGATGTTGTTGTTGATTTTAGAGGTGGTGTATAAATACTCGTTGTAGATGATTTCAATACGCTGGAGAGTAATTTTTGAGCTTTCTGGGGATGTGGAGTCTTGAGCATCTGTGGCCGGCTCAGCGACACTGACCTCTTTCTCTCGCTCCCCCACCACGAACCGACGGTACTGCCACCCGTGGTAGTTTCTGCTGTCCTGCTCAAGCAATTTGGACACAATTGCTAGTTCGTAGCCCCAATCGGCAGCTCCTAAGAGCGCGAGCTGGTGCAAGCACCACACGCGGTGGTTCCAGATCCAGTAGCACTTGGGGAACCGCCTGAGAAACGCCATCAGTAACGTGAGGTCTTCCTTGAGCACTTTCCCATGCGAATCGCCGCTGAAAAGCGCCAAAATTATCTCTCGCCGGTAGTTCCACACGGTGTAGAATTCGGGGTTGAGGGTGAGGGTGGCGGTGGTTAGGTCGAAGGATCGCCGGTCATAGGCCCCAGAATTTCGGCTGGAAAGAACCGATTTGGTTAGCGAGCGGTAGTGCTGGATCTTGGCCCGATCCTTTTCGAGTTTCTGTCTCCGGGCCTCCTGGGAGAGGCTGATTCGCTTGATTCCGTGCTGCGGTTAGTAGGCGAAGGGCAGAACATTGGGCGCTATGGGCACGGGAGATGTTGGAAACTTACCATGGAGAACAGAATCTGGGGGCTGGGCTGGTGTGGAGCTGGGCTAACGCAGTATGGGCCCAGGGCTGTGGAATGTGGCAGCTGGGGCGCTGGGATCAGCGATCAAAGGTCCGCGCGGGTGGCGCCCTCTCTTCGCACTGGCATTGACCAAAACACAACGAGCTCTTAGGTCAGCACTGACAACAGAAGACCTCCAGACACCTCGTCGCTCCTCCTACTCCCCACCTGACACTCCACCTCCCACCCCAGCACTACAGGCCGGCACTTGCCTCACCAATCAGCCCACTATCGTCAGGCCATGACCTCCGGCCTCCCCTCGCATTCCACCCCGCTACGGGGCGCCTCCTCAAAGCTCGAGCTCAAGGGCTCCTCCAAAATCGTGGCCGATTACTTCGAATTTGCCATCAACAACATTCTCTTCCAGCGAGGGATCTACCCACCCGAGGACTTCCACACCGTCCGAAAGTATGGGCTCCCGATGCTTCTCACCTCCGATGACGAGGTCCAGGACTACATTCAAACCATCATGAGCCAGGTGAAAAAGTGGATTTACGGAGGAAAAATCACCAAATTGGTCATTGTTATCGTGAGCAAGTCCTCCGTGGAAACGGTCGAGAAATGGGAGTTTGACGTGCAGGTGTTGCGGGCAGCACAGGAGCTGGAACTAGAGGAGCCGGTGGAAAAGCCTCGGGAAGAGACCCAGCGCGAGATCCAATCGCTCCTTCGCCAGATAACCTCCCTGGTCTCCTACTTGCCAGTGCTAAGAGAAGACGCCTACACCTTCAATGTGTTGGTGCACACAGATCCTAACGACACCGCGATCCCCACCCAATGGTGTGAGGGAGATGAGCGCATATTGGCCGGGGACGATGTGGAAAACGTCAAATTCAGGTCCTTCAGCACAAACATCCACCAGATAGGCACACTGGTGAGCTACAAGTACGATAAGGTATAGCCCTGGTGGGACTAAGCCGCTTCGGCCACCTACAATGGTGCTATAGTACATGTATTGTGCGACTGAACGGGTATGGGTCCCATTTAGCCTTAGGAGTATTTGTGCTTCCTCCATTTGCATTGAGCGGCACTCAGTTGCTGACGACTGTTGACCCCTAAGGCTTCACCTTGATCTCCGGCTCGGTGCGCTGTCTTTTGGCCTCGGCCTCAAGATCCAACTCCGCCTCGAGTCTCTGCCTCTTGTCGCCCATCATGAATCGCACACAGCCCTTGGCGGCCACCGAGTAGTCCCACGGCTTGAGGTACGTGTCCTGCTTGAGAATTTCCCTCGAGTTGCACGACTTCTCACTCAAGATCTGGAGATCATTGAATTTAGACTTGAGGTCCATGAACTTGAAGATCTGCTCCTTGCCTGACTCCGGGTCTATTGCTGGCATATAGTCGTTCAACACCAGAAAATTCATGTTGTGCACGTAGAAATCCAAGATGTAGATGATACCCTCGTTCACTAGCGGCTCAGGACACCGGAACTGCTGGAAAGTGTCGATGGTTTCAAGCACATCATTGAGATCGGACCCCGACATCTGAGTTTCGCCCCGGTTGTATTTGTGCTTAACCTCCTTTGGTTTGATATTAAGGGTGATTATGATGATGGCAACAGCAATGCAATGGGGAGGTATTGTCAAGCAGAGCGGGGTGGACATGACGTCGAAGCTTATGAGCCACAGGTACATGGTGTGTATGTAATCGAGGCCCAAGTTCTTGCTGAACTGAACCAACAATTGGTCCACGGAGGTCAAGGTGACAGAGCCGTTGAGAAAATCAAATTTTATTGCCTGGAGCAACTTGAATTCGATGGCCATTATGGCCTTTCTCTGGAGCTCTAAGTAGCCGCTCTTCGGGTCGTCGTCCACATCACGAATCTTGTTGGATACCGCCTGAATGTCCTTCAATTTCTTGATGCAATCCTCGTTTTTGGACGCCAAAAATATGCATGCAATAGCCACGATGAAGGGGTCCTTCTCCAAGTCCTGGAGAAAATCCTGGGTGTCTGATATCTCCTCAAAGACATTGAAGAGATAGAAGCGCTGGTAGTAGTTCATGGCAGTTCCAAGCACCCGGAGCGGGAACTTGAGCAGCTTTACCACCTGGAACACAAACTGGAATATCTGGTGCTTTTTCTGGGAGTAAGGTACCTTCTTGGGCTCGGGAATCGTCTGTGAGTGAAAGTACTTCAACTCGGCGGTAGTGAAGAAAGGTCGTGACACCTGTGTCACGCTGGGAACCGACCCTTTCTGGGTGCTCCGTGCCTCCGAGTCAGCTGCTGACGAGTTCGACATCGCGTAGTGGTAACAGGCCTGTTGGTGGAGGAGAGTTGAGCTTGGTGATGAAGGCGAGGTGAAGAGGCCATGTGCAGGAAGGTGAAAGGCGGCAGAGTCTGGGAGTGGGGGTAGGAAATGTGTGAGAGCGGACCGCTTGGGTGAAAAAGCTTCGGTCAGGTCAAATATCTCATTGGGGGTATTTTTTGAACACTTGGTGATAAGAAGGGCGACTGCTGGACTCTGGGGGTGGAGAATTCGGGCTTGTGGCGAGAGATCAGCGGAGCTAGCGCACTTAGTGACAACTTCTGGCGCTGGCTACTAGCCACGGCTCAGCCCTAGACACCCATGCTTGGTTTTATTGGCGCCAGCTCAATTACTACATGCCCTCTCTCCCAAATCTCCTCCACTTGAGTCTGCTTTTCTATTCACTTCCTCTCTCTCTTCTTTGTGCTTTTGACGTCTCTACTCCTTCCTGCTTTCGTCTTCTACCCCCTTCCTGTTCTGTCCCGCCTCTCTACTTCCCCCTCCATCTCCCTCTGCGTAAGCAGCATCGCAAGCCGCTGGGGGCAATCAGACCCCGGAAAATGACAGCCGTGGCCATCCATCTCGGAGTACGCCCACCAGTCCCCCCACCAGCCGCACCAAGCCGCAACAGTCCATAGCTTCAGGGCCCAGGTACCAGCAGCTACCGCCGTTGGGTTGCGTTGGTTTGCGCTGTGGGGCTTTCAATCTGTGGGGATTTTCGGAACAGCCTCGTCCTTAGAGCAAGTGCCCACTGCCCCCCAGCTGGTACTGAGACCTCGATTTGCGCCCTCTGGTTGTAGCACTGGGTCGCACTAGAGCTCTGGCCCTGGCCTGGCCCTGGTTCTGGTCCTCGCGTTGCTCTTGCGCTGCCCTTAACGCTGCTCGGACATTGGTCTGGTCCTGGAGCACTGGGCAGAGCTGGCACTGGGCGGGAGTGAACTTGCAATTTCTGTCTCCCACCTCCCTGTTCGCCCTCTCTCCACCTTCCCTCCTCAGAGCCCGTCACGCAAGGCGGTCCCAGTGCCCCCGCGAATTGTTGCGAAGTTTGCCCCGAGCGGCCCAATTGGAGGGCGGTGCAGGAAGGAACAAACGGGTACCTGCATCCATCGCCCGCCTTTCGGAAAAAGAAAAGACGAACGGATGACAATCCCAGGCGGTCCCTATCATCTCGGTCCTCAATAAAAGCCGCCGACGCCCATCTTTCGTCTTTTTCTGCAATTCGCTTCACTGTTCTGCTCGTGAAGTTTCCTCAGTACTGTCGTAGGTGAGCTCCGTTGCCTTCTACCACTTTCAAGTCGCTGCCTGTCGCTAAAGCTCGGCTCTATTCATTGCGAATTGCCGACATTTCCCCCTAACTGCCGCTGAATCAGCGCAAACCCCCGCGGCAGATTTCTTTTAATCGGCCCCTATCCTTCACACACATCAAAAATCAGCATGGATTACTCCTTAGATAACGTCGTTCCCAACTTTCGGCTCGACGGCAAATTGGCCATTCTCACCGGTGGTTCCGGAGGGCTTGCCTCCGTCATTTCCCGGGCTCTCTTGGCCCAGGGCGCAGACGTGGCCTTGGTCGACATGAACCTCGAGAGAACCAAGGCTGCGGCCAAAGACGTCGTCCAGTGGGGCGAGGAAAATATTAAGGGCTCCGCGCACGCTGTGGGCAAAGTCTCCGCTTGGGCCTGTAACATCGGCGATGCGGCCCATGTGGAGGAGGTGTTCGGCCAGATCAACGAGCTCCATGGCCAGCTCGCCAACATTTTGATCAACACTGCCGGCTACGCCGAGAACTTCCCAGCAGAGGAGTACCCGGCCCAGAACGCCGAGGGCATCATGAAGGTTAATGCTTTGGGCTCGTTCTACGTGTCGCAGTCCTTCGCCAGACCCCTCATCGCCAGCAACAAGCCTGGCTCCATCATTTTGATCGGCTCCATGTCCGGAACCATCGTCAACGACCCACAGCCCCAGGCCATGTACAACATGTCCAAGGCCGGCGTCATCCACCTTGCCAGGTCCTTGGCCTGCGAGTGGGCCAAGTACAACATCAGAGTCAACACCTTGTCTCCCGGCTACATCTTGACCCCCTTGACCAGAAACGTGATCTCGGGCCACACCGAGATGAAGGAGGCGTGGGAAGGCAAGATCCCTATGAAGAGAATGGCCGAGCCAAAGGAGTTCGTGGGCTCCGTTTTGTATTTGGCATCGGAGACCGCGTCCAGCTACACCACCGGACACAATTTGGTGGTGGACGGAGGCTACGAGTGCTGGTGAGCATGAAGCTTTGAGGTGCAGTCGACAGATGGCCGACGGAGGAGTCGACAGAGGAGTCGAGAGGTTCTGGTTCTATATTCTTGCTAGCTCTTTGGCCTTTGTTTGGACTTCATAGAGCTTAATTGGGCAATATTTGGTTTCTACAATTCGATATAGTGTACATTTATGAGATGTAGGTCGGCTGCTAGCTCAGGTCTATCTGAGGATACACCAATTTGGAGTTTTCCCACATCTTCATCAAAGACTGCTTAAAAAGGTCCACATTGTAGTCGATGATGGCCACGGTGGAGTCGAACAGTAGGCCGCTAGCATTGTCGTTTCTGATCAACGCCACCAATGCAAGGCCTCGGATCATCTGCTTGAGGTACAAGCTAGAGCCGTTGGACAAATGAGAGATGGACTTGAGTTCTTCCTTTCTAGAGCTGGTCTCGTCCACGTACAAGTCCTCGAGGTCGATGGTTATGTCAATGAACTCGGCGCAAACTTCGTAGGTCTGGATGTCCACAGGCGACGAGTCCGTGGCCACGTAGATCTTAGAGTTGACGTCAAACAAGAACACCTTGTCGATGGACGAGTGCTGCACCAAATTGTCCAACATGTTCTCCAACAGCGGCAATTCGGGGATGAGTTTCTGCACTATTCTCGAGAAGGCCTCGTAGATAGAATGATCAAAAATGGAGGTCAAGTAGAACGACACCTGGACGCCCTCTAGTCCCAAGTCCAAGAGCTCGTCCCCCGTTCTCTGCATGATGTCCCGCTGGGCATCCATGCGGTAGTCTTCTGAAAGCCCGTCAATTTTGTGGATAAGCACCTCGATGTGGATCTTGGGGTTCACTTTGTAGGCGAACTCAATTATCATCAGAAGGTTGGTGAGGGCGTTGAGGTATTCGTCCTGCGAGTCGATCACGTAGACAAGGGCCCCCACCGACGAAAAAAGCCGCTCAGAGTCATAATTAGGCTCAAAGTAGTTGAGCTGGCCAGGAAGCTCCATCACGCTCAAGTCAATAAGCGACAGAAACTGCTCGGTGGTGGGCTTCGAAGTGCTCTCGAGATAGAGTGTGTCGAGGGGCTGCATGTTGTGGAACACCACCTTGCAAATGGACGATTTTCCTCCTCGACGGAGCCCCATGAGGAGGATCGTGGCGTTGGTGTCTTTGGGGTTGGGGACGAGGGCGGCCTCCATGGTGGGCTGAGTGGGTGGGTGTCTGTCTTGGGGTCGTCTGTGGTTGTGCGGCCTCTGGTCGTGTGGTCCTCTGGTCCTCTGGTTCTCTGGTCCTCTGGTCTCTGATCCTCTGGTCTCTGTTTATGCGCTATCCCTGTACTAGGGCTGACTCTGAATCTTTCTGGCGGCAGTTGCTGGGTCTTCAGACTCCGGCTTTGGCTGTGCTCGAGCTGCTGATGTTTCCACGGCTATCGATAGATAAAGGCTCGCTTATATAGCGGACCGCTCGCTGATTGCGCTGAGCTTGCCTGTCCACTACACCCAGGGCACGAGAGCCCATCGAAACGCCAGAATGCGAGCCCAAATGATCACACAGAACTGGCCAGTGCTACAGCCCAAAGAGGCCCTTTCGCTCTTCCAAAGGGAGCCAGACTGTGCCTGAAGATGTCCTAATGTCCCGAGCACTCATCTCACCATTTCGCACTATTTCCCTTCTCACTCTCCAGCTCTACACATCCGATCACTAACATCTATTCATGGTCTGATTCTCTTAGGGTCTCTAGGGAACAAGGACGCACGGCGAATGTTCTTCAAATCCAAAAAGAACATCACCACTCTCTCCAAACCAATTCCTCCTCCAGCGTGGGGAGGACACCCGTAGGTGAAGGCATCGACGTAATCGCTCAAGCCTGGCACAGTGGGGTCCACGTCGTGAGCTTTCAATCTCTCCGTCAACAACTCTGGGTCGTGTACACGCTGTGCTCCCGACAAAATCTCCTCGCCTCTCATGAAGAAATCGTAAGAGTTCGAGTAGTTGGCGTCGGTGGCATCGGGCATCGTGTAGAAAGGTCTGATGGCCAAGGGGAACTTGTCCAAGATGTAGAAATCGGTGTCGTACTTCTCACGAACCAACTTACCCAAAAACTTCTCGTTTTCGGTGGACAAATCGTCGTAGTCTCCCACCTCTTTCCCGGCGGCTCTCAACAAAGCAATGCCCTCTTTGAACGGAATTTTTACCATCTTGCCGTTCTCGGGGATCTTGAATTCTTCCACTGGGTACTGGGTTCTGACGGTGGCGATTTCTTTGCCGTAGCGGGCCTTCAATTCTGTGAAAATGAACACGAAAAGATCGGCCAAAACGTCCACCACCTCGTCGTAGTGCTCCTCAAAGGCCATCTCCAAATCCAAACCAACGAACTCAGTCATGTGGCGGTGGGTGTTGGAGTTCTCAGCACGGAAAACAGGGCCAATTTCGTACACCTTCTCGAAATCAGCCGCAATCACCTGCTGCTTGTAGAACTGTGGCGACTGGGCCAAGTACGCCGATCTCTTGAAGTAAGACACCTCAAAGACGTTGGAGCCTCCCTCAGAAGCCGCGGGGATGATCTTGGGGGTGTGGATCTCAGTAAAGCCCTTCTTCAGCAAGAACTCGCGGAACAAGGCACACACGCCCGACTGGATCTTGAAAATGGCCTGGTTGGTAGGCGTTCTTAAGTCGATAACACGCGCATCGAGTCTGGTGTCCAAATTGACCACCGTGTCGGCTCTGGAGGCATCCTCAAGCAAAATGGGCAACTGCTCAGGGGTCTCTTGGATGGTGTAGATCTTCGAGACGAGGATCTCAACGTCCTGGACGGTGGCAGACTTGACGGGCTCGTCCACTTTCTTCACCACTCCGTGCACAAGGACAATGGACTCCAAGTTGATGCTTCCAGCCCATTTCACCATTTGCTTCGAGATCGACTCGCCCGACACCTTGACCAACCCCTGGATGATGTCAGTCTGCTGTCTGAAGGTCCAGAAAACCATCGTGGACCCCTGCTGTCTCGAGTTGTGTGCTCTGGCGCGGAAAACAACCTCCTCGCCATCGTTTGCTACTGACAAGTCCTTGATCTGGACCCGTGGAATGCCCGTCTTCACCGACGAGTTGTTGAGCGGCAACTTGCCGTAGTTTGCTTTAGCAGGATCGTTGGCAAGTAGCGCCTCCTTAGCCGCTTTTTCCTTGGCCAATTGCTCCTCTCTTTCCGCCTTCTTGCGCGCCTTTTCCTTCTCCTTCTCCAACTTCTTCAACGCCTTCTTAGAAAGCGGCTGGCCATCCTCGCCCAAAATCACCGGCTCGGAGCCGGCCTCAGCGGTGACAGCGCCCGCGGTAGACGCAGGCTCCTGAACTTTCAACTGCTCCAATTTCTGTGCAGTTTCTTCCGACATTGTGTGGTGCTGGAGAAGAACCTACGGGGGCTGCTGGCGAGTCATAGCCAGACCCTCAAAAATTTTCGGGTTATATGCAGGTTCAACCTATATTTGTGCTGGAAGAGTCGCTTGGGACAGAGAGATGCTAGGATTTTGCTGGAAAAAATGGGCGAAGATGGTATCTACGCGTCGAGAGAATGACGTCGTCTATTTTTGTGAATTGTGGGGCCCTCTGGGCGTATCGTGTGCTTTTGTGAGTATGCTCTGGTGTTCATGGGCTGCGCGCGGTGTGGGGGGCCTCGTGCTCCCCAAGCTGCCCACCCCTCGCAATGGACAGCTCTCCGCAGGAGCCTCCACAGAGTGGCCAGCAGAGCGGACGAGCTGCCGCCGGCGGGTGTTCAAGTTCTAGGCCTCTTTTATGGATCCGGAGAGGCCCGGGAGATCTGCGACGCTCCGCTGGCGCCTGCTCGGCGGGAGCCGCCGCGTGGGGCTCTGCTCGCTGGAGCTCAGGGCTCTCTCAGCGTCGTCACGGGGTGCAGACCGTCAGTCGGAAGAAAGAAGACGGTGATCTTTAGTTTCAATTGTCTGGGACTCACAGGCGGTGCGCCCTCGCTGATTTTGCCTCCTCCTCTCCTTGCTCTTTCTCTCTCCGTCTGCGCTCCTTCTCCGCAAGCACCGCCCCGCGCCTAGCCAAGCCCTCCCTGCGCTTCCGCTCCTGTCGCTCCTGTTTCGTCTCCACAGGAACTGACTCTGCATGCTGACTCAACTTTGCCACCGCCTCCTCAAGCGCAGCGAGCTTCTTGAAATTTTCCTGGAACCGGTCCATCGAGAGCTGTGTCACCACCTCCAAATACTCTCTGCTCACCATCAGAACGTACACATCTCCGTCCAAAAAGCCGATGGGAATGTCCAACTTGATGGAGATCCTAATTGCCACCACGTTGTTGGTTCCTATGCCAGATTCTCGGAATCCACAGCCCATGGCAGCCGCGTAGAGGGCATTGGCACTCTCTAGCGTTCGACACTTTACGTGAAGGATTAGCGGCTCGAATTTGTACAAAATGTAGCGCGTCGCGGCCCCTAGGCCCCAGTGTGCCTCGCGGTACTCAAAAGGAACCTGCTGGTACCACTTGGGAAGTGTGCTGGGGTCGTGGGTCACAAAGAGCCAGCGTCCATCGTGGCCCTTGGCGCCGATCTGGGTGGTTCCCTCCGCTCTTTTCATGCCCTCAAGGAAAACGGAGACTCTCCCCGAGCACGAGGATGTTGTCACCATGTCCTCGTGGGCATTTAGTATCCCCATTATCGGTAAGCACCGCTCATCGATGGTGCCCTTGGGCGAGGCGTCGGGGTTGGTCGGGTCGGTGGCTCCTATCTCCCGGAGAATCGCCGCCTTCTTCTGGTCAAAGGGGTCCTGCATCGGAGGCAGCACTCAGGAGACCTATGGCGTGAGATGTAGCGTGGGGCCAGTTGTAGCTCGTGCTCTCAGGGCCCGTACTGTGCACTGAGAGCCCGTGATGCCCCAAGCGATGCTGGGTCTATATGCAGGTGTGGTGATACTCGGGGGATCTTCCCAGGTTACTCCCGGCCCTTCCCGCTTCCCTGAGCCCTTTTCCTCTCATTTTTATTTTTTCGTCGCCTACATTGTCGCTATTCTATGCATACTCCATTTTGGGCAGGCCTCACTTCACCGCCTGCACAAACTTCGTCTCGTCCTCGGGTGTGAGCTGGAAGAGCATCTTGAGCACCGGGAGAAGCTGGTCTCGTTGGTCTCGGTGCTCAAAGTACCCAAGAAGAACATTTTTCAAGTAGGGGATGTTCTGGTTGAAGGTCCCTGGGCTGGCGGACGGATAGACGCCAGAACTGGAGCTGTCGACCGAGCTTCGGGGCTCTTCAGGGGTTCCAGCTGCGCTGGCACCAGAGCCCCTCGAGCTGTTGAGGAGATCCTCCCGCGCCTGCTTGTATTGCTGCGACACGATTTTGTAATTCTTGGAAAGTCGCTCAAACTTCTGGCTGCCCTCTTCGTTCAATTTCTTCAAGATGTTGTTCAAGTTCTCGAATTCCTTGAGCCTGCGCGATGTGGTCTGGAGCGATTCCCGGAGGGACTCGATGGTCTGTTGAGCCTCAGCAAGAGACTGGGAATCATCCTGGCCAGAGCTTGGGCCCTGCTCCTTCAACTCGTCGAGCTGCTTCTGGAGCAGACGTTGGCTGTACTCGAGCTCCAGGATCTTCAAGAGATATGTCGACACAATGGCTCTGTTTTCGTCGAGCTCGCGCTGCTTTTTCTTCACCAAGTGCTGGCAGCTGGACTCAATCTCTAGCCGCTCCTCTTTGAGCCGCGAGACCTCGGTCTTGAGCTCGGAATCTTTGGCTTTGAGCTCCTCCTCCGCCTCAATGAGCGCTCGCCGTATCGAGAGCGATTCCCGCGTGCGCTCCTGGAGCATGCTGCGCGCCTCGCTGAGCTCGTCCTCCAAATTCTCAGCCTTTTTCACCGCCTCCTTCGTCTTCATCGTGAGTTCCTCGTACTGCTGTCTGAAAGTCTGGAACTCCTCCGACGAGTGCGATTTCTGCCGTAAGAGCATCTCGTGCTTGCTGCGCTCAACCTCAAGCTCCGTCTCCACCTTCAGCTTTTCCTCCTGGAGCCGAATGATCTCGTGCAGTAACGAGTTCGCCTTTTCGAATGCCGCCTCCTGCTTCGTCACGAGTTCGCTCTTCTCGTTGACCAAATTTTTGTTGCTGTACTGGAGCTCCTGGTTGGAATTCTGGAGCGCGCGGATCACCTCCTGCTGCTCCTCGCGGGCGCTGGAAAGCTGTCGGGCCTGGTCCCGAAGCTGGGCGTTGAGCTCGCCTATCCGCTGCTCCTTGCTCGCAATCAATGCCCGCAACGACGAGATCTCGAGCTTCAGCGCTGCGTCGTTGCTCTTGGACTTTGAGAGCTCGGCGACTCGCGCATTGAGCGCCTTTGTCTCTTCACGGGCACCCTCAAGCTCCTGGGTGGTCGCCGCAAGCTTCCCGGTCACCGCATCAAGTTTCGCCTGAAGCGCCTTGCTCTCGCCGGCACTCTGCTCCGCTGCGCTCAATTTCGTGCCCAACTCCTGGATCTCCGTGCTCTTGGCTTCAATCTCCACCCGCTGGGCCTCAATCTCCGCCTCCTTCGCCTCTATCTGCTGCGAGAGCTCCGCGTTCTCCTGCCGCAACGCCTCCAACTGGTGCTCCTTCTCCGAGAGCGCACTCGAATCTCCGGCGGCTTGTATCGCCTTGAGATCATCACGTGCCTGTACCAAGTCGTTGCCCACCTCCTTCAACTGGTCCCGGAGCTCATCCACGTCCTCCAGCTTCACCACGAGGACCCTCCGCACAGACTGCAACTCCAGCGCAAGGGTCTCGCGCTCGGCTACCGCCGTGTCGTACTGGCTCTGTACCTGCGAGAGCTCCGTCGCGAGCTCCTGTCCACGCGCCTCAGTCGCCTCAAGCTGCTGCTGTAAGCCCTCGGGCTCCCCGCTGGCAGGAACGTCCCCACCATTGGGTCCCTTGACCGGGCCCTTTGCGCCCTTTTTATTTTTCTTCTTCTTCTTGGCGGCACCGGTACCGGGCGTCGGTATTTTGGGTGTAACAGCCTCAACTTCGCGTGCTGACGAGACCTCAAGCTCCTGCTGGAGCTCAGCCACCTTCAGAACCAAGGCGCTGTGCTCGGCCTCTTGTTGCGCCCGAACCTCGGCCACCAGCGCCTCGCCCGCACTTTTTTCCGCGCGCAAGTCGCGGACCTCCTGCGTGAGTTTTTCAAGAGACTCGCGGGCGCCAGAGTCCGAGCTCTGGAGCTGGCTCTCCAACTCTGCGATGCGCTGGTCCTTGGCCTCGATCTGCAGTTCGAGGTCTTTGATGGCGAGCGTTTGCGTTTCGGCTGCGACTTCTTCTGAAGTTGCTGAAGCCTTCGCTGAGGTTTCCTCTTTCCTGAGGGTCTCAAGTTCTGCGAGTTCGGCCTTTGCCTTTTCGGTCTCCTCTCTGGCCCTAGAGGCCTCCTCTTGCGCTTTTTCCATCTCCTTCGTGCTCTGCTCACGTGTAGTCGTGAGCTCCAGCTCTAGCGATGCAACGCGTGCCTCCAACTGCTTCTGGGCGCGCTCCAGGGAGGCGTTCTCGTTCAGAAGACGTCGAAGCTCGCCCCGTAGAAGCTCTGCCTTCTCGGTGAGCCCTCGAAGGTACTCCACAAGACTCCCAGCGTCCGAAATGCTCGATATGGGCGTGTTTTCCTGCAAAATGCGCTCAAAAGAGGCTATGAGCTCTGTCTTCTTCTTCTCGGTCTTGTAGGCCTGGAGAAGAACCGGGTACTTCTCCTCGTACTTCGCAAATTTCTTCATTTTGGACCTTATTCCCAGAGGGAGCGACTCGAGGTCTATAGGGGCGGGTCTCTGGTCACCAGGGGCCGGTTTTTGGTCGCTAGGGGCCCCAGGAGGCGCAGGTGAAGCTCGAGGCCCAGGGGCGCTCGCTCGGGCACCAGTCGCTCCGCCGTTGCTGCTAGGCGGCCTGGGCGCTGGAGACCCACGCGACAGTTCCGGTTCATCTTCTGGCTGGGTAAGATCGGCGGTATCGGGGGTCTGGGTGTGTAGAATCTCGGCTCCGTTTTTGAGCTCCGAAATGGCGTGCGCCTGGCTTCTCAGGCCCAGCACACTGCCCTCACCGTTTACCAAATCCTGATTGAGGCTCTTGGCGAGGTCCTCCGTGTAGTTCCGCAACTTGGAGAACATCGGGGCGTGTGGTGAACCAGCTGGCGGGTGGGGGCCCTTGTCATGGAGCGAGGGCGAGGGTGTGAGCGGCTGTGTGCAGGAGCCGCTGTTGAGTGGAGAGGCATAAGGAAGAGGCCCGAGAGAAAGAGATGCCAGAGGATGGGTGTGAAATTTGAGACGTGACCAGATGTGCGGACGGGTATGGGAGGTGGAGGATTCACGTGGGCAGAGCGCTGAGTTTTGCGTCACCTCCTGTTTCAGATGACCAAAGTATAGCCCCACGTCTCTGAGAGAGCTGGGCCCAGCGGTAGCGCTCGAAGTGTGGGATTCCCTCCGCCCCACCACCAGCCTACGGATGAAATTATTTTATGATGACCGCCCATGGGGCTCAAAGCTTCTTTTCTAGATCCTGGAGCATTGTGCCGCTGGGAGCTTTCTTCCCTTGTGATGTCACCAGGCCAAGCATTGGACGCCCCATATGCAACGCCAGATCCTCGCGAGAGCAATCGAACCACCTGTCGCTGGACCCGTCGCCAGGCTTGTGAAAGCGCCACCAATGCTACTGCCAGGACCAAATGTTCGTTCAACGGCCTTCTGCCTTCAAACGTTCGCTACATCTCGCGTGGTTTAGAGACCCGCTAGTTACGAGAAGGCGGCCCGATTTGCCGTGCCTCCCCGGTCTTTGTCGCTACCCTTAGCGAGCCGCGCCGCTATTCTTCCCGTACCTGCGTGCACGGAGTACCGCTGTCTGAGACCACCAAGAGTTACCAAGAACTGCGAACAGGGCAATTGCGACCTATTGTGCATTGTGGAAGAGAGGTCGAGTGCCACTGTTACGAGGACTCTTGCTCGTAAAGCAAAGCCGCACGGACCAACGGTCTGGGGCCCGAGCCACCGAAAAAATCCCAGAGCTCACTGTTGCAGATGGCACTTAGTGTCTTTGGGTCTGAGATCCTTTCGTCTCAGGCTCTCAGTTTCGGGCTGTTCGTTTCTGGTCCGTCGTTTCTGGTCTGTCGTTTCTGGTCCCTCTGTCTGGAAATGCGGACCTCTGCCCCGCTCAACAGCCCAGCAGTGGCCCGCCGCTGCCCGCTACTCCGCCCGCTACACCGCTTCAGCCGCTGCTATTTCGACTCCTGCACTTCCCAATTGGTGTGCTGATATTTTTTGTTCCGGAACCATGGAGGATAGAACAATGCAAATAATATCGATCCCGTTCGTCTACTGAATAATTGTTTGCGGTGTTAGGGAGAGGTTAGGCAGGTGACAGGAAAATAATAGGTCGGCCGCCAAGCCTACTGGCTATTTGACTCCTGGACAGGAGCACAAGCTTAATTAGGGGCGAGTTGATGCCTTTCTGATACAATCTGCGCCCGCCACTGGGCCCAGCGCCGGTTTCCCTATTGGTATGGGCCGTTTTTCTCCTCGGTTCTGGCGGTGGCGCCCTGCATTTTCTGTCTCCTTGGCTCTTTCTGCCCTATGTCTTTTTCTCCGAAACACTTCTTCTTTTTAATCTTCTCGCCTGTTCTTCTCTCTCCTTTTCTTCTCTTTCTTTCTCTTCTTGTCTGTGGCCGTGGTGCCTGCTTCATGGGCTCTAGCTTTGGACACCCCTTCTGGTGTGCCTACGCCAACGCCGGTGACCAGATCAGGTCCCGCGACGAGTGGCTCATAGTGGAGCTGTCGAACTTCTTGAGGGCCGTGCCGGACTGGAGGGACCATTACAGAAACTCGGACCGCTTGGCTCAATGGAAAGAGACGCTTGCGGCCAGGGTCAGGGGCAGAACTGTCAACGAGGCGGCAGTTGTGGACTATTCGCTCCTGGAGCTCCAGTGGTACGCAGACCTTGAGGCCCTCCCAGGGCTTGAACAGCGGGGCTTCCACGTCGGTGTCGATGATAAAATTGTTGCTAGCGACTCGGCTGTGCTGAGGGAACTTCAGCGCCAGGTACGGGCAGAAATGGAGGCGCTAGCTCAAGATTCTGGGGCGGAATTTGACTGCCGGCCGGGCTCCAATCGCCAGGTGGTCCACTGGGTCCATCCCTCGTGGTGCCCTGTTCAGTACGACGTGTCCCCCGTCCGTTTTCTGCCCAAAGGGCCCTTGCAAGTGGCCCGCTATGACCCCAAAATGGCTACCGCCAAGCAAGGCATCAATGTCAACACGATCTCGGAGAATTTCCAGTGGCTAGCGACGCTTCTCCGGCGCCGCCCGCCCACTCCTTCAGCTTCCTGGGCACCCTCCTACCGCATCGAGTCCTACATCAACAATCTACATCCCTCCCGCGTGGGTCTTTACGCTGCTGTTGAGCAGATTTTCGACCTTCTGGTGCCGGCGTTGAATCTCTGTCTCTCGCGCCTAGCCTCCGGCCCCTTTTTGCGGAATCCGATCTCCCTTTACGACTGTTACACGGCAGAGTACCGCCAGATGGAGGAGGAGCAGTTTGGGGCGCTTGAGGTGGGCAACTTGGAGAGATATGCGCAGAAATTCCGCGAGTTCGAGGCTACAAGGGCCCGCTACTTCCGCAGATTTCCACCAAAGTTCAGCGGAGGCCCTCCCGTGGATCTTGAATTCAGTCTCCCGCGCGAGTTCCAGGAGTTGCGGGTGATGGTGGAGGTTTCCAGCGTGGAGTTGCGGCCGGAGAGCCCCCGTTTTGAGGGCGACAAGTGGCACCTCAAGGGCACTATCAACGAAGACATCGTGGCATCGGTGGCGTACTGCGTGGAGTGCCACAACATCACGACCCCTAGCGTCTCGTTTCGCTGCGCGTTCGAGGACCCCCACTACGACCACGCGGATCCCGTGGCGCTCGAGCATTTCTACGGGCTCAGACCGGGCGACCCCATGACCCGGGACTTGGGCTCCATGGCCTGGCCGGAGGGCTCATTGCTTGTGTTTCCCAACGCCTTTCAGTCGCGGCTACAGCCCCTCGAATTGCTCGACAAATTGAGCCCTGGCCATTGCCGAATGTTGCACATCTTCCTCGTGGACCCACACAATGAGCGGGTGCTCACCAGTACCCAAGTGCCGCCTCAGCAGCGCTGGTGGTGGGACGGTGCTGAGCCCGTGCCAGAACTAACGGCCGAACTCAAGGACAAGATCACGCGACTTAAGGGCCCCAGTTGGCCTCCGAGCCACGAGGAGATGGCTGCCGTACGCGATGAGTTCCTCGACGAGCGACAGGCCACCGTCGATTTGGACTCCCACAAGCTCTCGGCATTTCGCCGAGTCTTTTCGTTGGAAGTTGACGACTGAGTTTTCCCGAGCCCTGAGCTGTCGGGGGCCTTGGCAGCTCTCAGCCTTTGCATTGGGACGTGCCCGCTGGGGAGAGGCCTCAGGTCCGTGGGGCCAGGGCCTTAGCTCGTCCCAGAACTGGGCCGAAAACTCCCAGGCTTGCAGCGACCTCGCTGAACACTGGGGTAAGTTCCTGACCCAGGACTGTTCAGAACATCCAGAATATCCCAGAATAGCCCCCAGAACATCCCCTGACTCGGCACTAGGTCCGCCAGGGTCTCTTATTTATATGCAGTACTCTTGGGTCAACTACTTGCACGCATTACCCAAAATAGACTTTAGAACAACCGTATAACGGCATTCATGTAGTGCAGTACAGTGCCGTCTCTATCTACTCGAGTTTACAGCATTTTCAGCCACTCTGGGGGAAGAAACGGCCCGTGCTGGCAAGATGGCCGCTATCTAATGTGCAGGAATTATCAATTCGCGGCCATTCGCTACGAGGACTCGGGCCTAGAGGCTCGAGGGTCGGGGCGTCCAGAATGGCATGAGACGATGTCAGGGCACTCTCTGAGTAGCTGACGAACTGGGGCCGTGTTTGGCGCAGGACGGGAGTCTCGACTCGTGCGTTCGGTGTTCTGTACCGAGCTCCGACGGCTCCGACAGGCGAAGTGGGTCGCTCTTGGCTCAGAGGTTGAAAGTCGTCTAACGCAGGGTAGATCTCCCCTACGTCCAGCGTGTCGTTAGCGCCTACGATCAGAAGCTTACAGCTGAGTAGTCATGTGACTGAATTGAGGACAGAGGGCGCTGATAGGCCCGAGAGCTCGGCAGGGCCCCCCGCAAGGGACAGCTCTCCGCAGGAGCCTCCACGGAGTGGCCAGCGGAGCGTCAAAAGTGCCGCTAGTCCCTGGGTCCGCGAGGGTGAGCGCCCGCCGGCGTCTGCTGGACGCTCCGCTGGCGCCTGCTCGGCGGGAGCCACTGCGTGGTGCTCTGCTCGCCGCGCTCGGAGCTCGGCTACTCCTTGGCAGAGCTTCCTCTGTTCCGGAAGAGCCCGGCGGACTTCTCTCGCTCTCTCTCTCGCTCTCTCTCTCGCTCTCTGGGCTCGAGATTGAGCGACAACTGGTACTGCTCGTCAATGGTGGGGCACTTGTCGAACCACAAGTCGAGGTACTGCTGGATCTCCTTGACCTCGAGGAAGTTGTAGCCCGTGGCCTTGAACTTTTCCATGGACGAGACGATCTCGAAGGTCTTGGCGCGCTTGGCGAAGTTGATCATGCGCGGGCGATTCAAGAGGTAGTCCTGGTTTCCGTGGTAGATGAAGGTCAAGTCGCTGAGATAAACGCCGAAAAAGGGCACGCAGGGCTCGGAGCCGATGAACTTGAGCACGTCGCGGTACTCGTTGAAGTTGCGCGACGAGTTCATCAACTTGTTCATGTTCTGGAGGTGGGCCATGGTGTCCGGAGAGACGAACTTCCAGGTCTTCTTCAAGCGGTGGATGGGGGACGAGTAGAGCGCGGAGATCACCGCCGTCATGGACGAGAAGTTGTTGTACTGGCGGCACTTCTCCGCCACCTGGACGAAGTAGCGGATCAACTGCACCCGGCGCTTCGGGTCCTGCTTGCGGAGGATCATGTAGGCCACGAAGTTGGTCAACTGGTTGGACGCGCGGATGAAGCGGGTGATGTTCTCGATGCTCTCGCTGAGGCCGGACTTGCGGCCCCACACCTTGCTGAGACACGCGTAGCGCGAGATCTTCGCGTAGAGCCGCGACTCGCGGATCGTGAGCTGGCGCGCGAGCTCGATGTAGTCGATGTCGAGAAGCTTCAACTTCTTCATGAGGATGTAGCCCTTGGTGAGCGGGGCCGGCGGCTTGGTGTTGGGGATCACGGGCGCCTTCTCCACGCACACCACCTCGTCGCGGAGGAGCCGCGCCAAGTTGCGTGCCACCGCCGCCGCCTGCGGGAAGCTCTGCACCGAGGGGCTCTCCACGAACGAGAGCCACCGCCGGAGCACCGCCTTGTTGCCGTTGAAGCTGCTGGCCCAGTACTTCTCGGTCAAGAGCCGCATCACCGTCAACACCCGCGCGCGGATCGGCTGCTGCTTGCAGGTGATCCACCGGTTGTACTCCTCGTAGCTCAACCCCTCGGGCGCCTCCACGTTGAACCGCGCCATCAACAACTGCACGAACTCGCTGAGCAGCATGATGGTGGGGAAAGTCACGAGGAACGCCGGGTTGAAGCTGGTGTCCACGAGGTCGTGGTGGGTCAAGTGCGCCACCAACGCCTCCTTGCTGCCGCCGCGGATGTTGCCCTTGATGTCCATGAGCAAGTCGAACTCCTCGTCGCCCTCCAAGTACCAGGGGGTGTCGCCGCCGGACCCGCCGGCCCGCCGCTTGCCCCCGGTGTAGAAAGAGTGCTCGTCGCCCCCGGACAGCATCGTGTTGTTGCGCTCGATCACGAGCAACTGCACGTTGAAGTCGTCGTGCATCACGCGCGTGGCGTAGTTCAAAATCGTCTCGCGCTCGTCTATCAACTGCTGGATGATCACCAACACCTCGGCCATGAGCTCGGTGCTGTTGCGGAGACACGCGGCCATCACCGCGTCCGCGTTCAACGCAATGGCGTCGCCCTTGGCCTGAGCGTTCTCCTGGAGCAAGATGTTGATCAACACGCGCGCCGCCTTCTCCAACGGGTCGCGCATCCGCGTGCGGTCGTAGAGCGGCGGCTCGTCCTCCTTCACGCCCTTGAACACCTCGGGGTCCTCCACCGTCAACTGCTGCGTAGCCATCACAATGTCCGAGATCAAGTCGTGCAACTGCTGCTTGTACTGGAAGAACTCGAGCACCACGGGGTAGTCGAACGCCAAGCTGCTGCTGATGTGGGGCGAGCCCTGCGGAACAGCCCCGGGGAGCGACTCGGGAAGCGACTCGGGAAGCGACCCCGGGAGGGACCCGGAGACGGAGCCGGGGACGGGCCCGGAAAAGTACCCGGGGCCCGAGCTTATCGAGCCGCCCATGGACCCGCCCGCGAACCCCCCCAGGGCCCCGTATCCCGCGTCCGAGCTCACCGAGCCAGGGGCTGCGGAACCTTCAGTCTCGGGACCCTCAGTCCTAGAGCCCTCAGTAGCAGTCCCAGGGGTCTCAGTCCCCGAGATCTCAGTCCCTGAGGCCTCAGGCGCAGTGCCCTGCACCGAGGCTGGGCCCAGAACACCCAGCCCGCCGGCTGAACTGTTGGAGCCCACACCGCCCCCCACACCCATCATCTTCACCTCTCCCGAGGAAAAGCGCTTGATGAAGCAAAACACCGTGAAGTCAAACGCCTCAATGAGGTCCACCACCTGCCCGGCGTAGTGGAGGTAGCGGTAAATCAGCCGCAAGATGCTGGTGTTTCGGTCCGCCTTCAACTGCTGGTTGAAGTACGCGTGCTGGGCGTCTGGGTCCAAGAACCGCAACGTGTCGTGGGCGATTTTCTTCATCTCGTCGCTGAGTGAGTGCACCGTACGGAACGCCTCGCGATCCACCACCACTTTCAGGTGGTAGCGCTTCTTCAACTCGTCGCCGCTGGCGTTGAGCACGGGGTTGCTCTCCACGAAAAACGGATTGCACCAGTTCCCACCGTTGAACTCGCCCGCTATGAACCGCGGGTACACCTGCGGGAGCACGTCGTACCGCGGCTCGCCCTCGTCGTCCGACACGTCCGAGCCTCCGTTGTAGTCGCGCTTCCACACGCGTTTGTCGCGCGAGATCCGCGTGAAGATCTGCACCACCCGGTGCAAGTTGAGCCGGAGGTACTCGATGTCGAGCTTGAGCTGCGAGAAGTAGAGGTCCGAGGGCCGCGGCAGGCCCGCAGACGCCGCCAGATCCTGCGAGGCCCGCGGGGTCGGGCGCGGCGTGGGCTGGGTACCTTCCCGGAGACCACTGCGGTCGCTGTGTCGCCTGGGGTCGCTGTGGCGCCTGGGGCTCTGCTTCTTCCTGAGCTCCGCCAGAACGTCACTGCGTCTCCTGGGCCTCTCGCTCTCTCCCCTGGCCCTCCCACCCTCTCCTTCTCCCCTGGCCCTCGCGCCCGCTCCCTCTCCCTCGCTGCCCTCGCTCTCGCCCTCCTCAGAGCTCCCACCGCTCTCCTCTTCGCTCACGCGCCGGATCGTCAGAAACGACGAGCTCTGGCTCTGCGAATAGGCCGCAGAGCTCATCAGCGTCTTGTTGAGCCGCGTGAGGTCCATGCTGAACAACTGGCCCGACTGCTCCGCCAGGTAGTGCATCACGCTCAAGTGAAGGAGCCCGTTGATGTAGATCTTGGCGTACGCGTTGGCCACGCGCTTCAACTTGCGCCTGACCGACCGCTCGTATTTGGTGTCCTTGTAGTCCTCCTTGCCCAAGCGCGCCGCCCAGAGCAAGATGGAAATGATCTTGTTGAGGTGGTCGAAATGGGTGCTGAAGAGCTGCTTGTTGTGGTCCTGGAGAGCGCGCCACGAGAGGTCCAAGAAGAGGTCGACCCGCTCGCGGAGCTGGGTCCAGGACGCCAAGTCGTCGGGCAGCTGGTAGAAGAGCCCCTCCATGGCGTAGAAGGGCTGCGAGAAGTGATGGTACACGCTGCTGGCGTTGCTGGCGCCGCTGCCTGCCGACTGCATCGACGACGACAGGTCGCGCTTCAAGGTGTCGAAGGCCTTGGGCCCGCTCAGGTCGCTGCGGCCGCTGTCGCTGGCCATCATCCCCTCGGCCATCGCGTAGTACGGCGCCGACAACGACAACGTGGACGAGGTGCGCCGGGCCACCACCGAAACATCCAGAAGCACCTGCTCGCTGGGCACCTCGATCGGCTGGCTCCCCTTGCACGTGCCATACGACACCATCGGGAGCGTCGGCGAGAACACGTCGAGCTGCTCGTTGTAGTACGCGATGTCTCCGTCGCTCGTCACCCGCGCCACCCACGTCAACGTCTTCGGATACAGCTCCGCGTACTGGCGCACCATCTCCTCCACGCGCTCCACGTCGGTGACGAAATTGTGCGCCACGGGCCCCGAGATCGTCGAGATCGACTGCTGGTGCGACGAGATCGAGCCCTTGGGGTACTCCGACGTCTCGGTGAGCTGCGACAGGATCAGCATCTGCGACTGCGAGTGGGCGTTCTGCGGCGCCGACACGAGCCCCGGAGCGGAGATCGAGCCACCAGTGGCAGTGGCCTGTGCAAGGCCCGACGAGAGCCCCGGGGCCGACGAGGACATGGCGGCAGCTGCGGACCCGGAAAGGTGGCCCGTGCCGCTCAGCTGCGAGTTGCTCGACAGCGCAGACTTCAGCTTCAACATCGAGGCGCTGGCCGGCTGCTTGTCGGAGGTGTCGGAGCTGGCAAAGCTCACCACCGAGTTCTTGCGCGTGTTGCTGGTGGGCGTGGACTTCTCGGAGTCCACCAACCCGCGCAGGAGCAACGACGTGAACAGCGGAATCACCACGTTGGCCGCGGTGTTGGCCGCGGTGATCGAGTCGATTTCCTTGGTGCTCTTCAATTTGTTGAGCATGGGCTGGACATAGTTGACGGAGCGCACGTAGTTGCGGGGGAACCAGCCCCGGAGCAACTCGCCGTGCGCGGCCACCACCACGCCGTCCCACCACCCGGACGAAGACTTGGAGAGCACACACACCGTGTCGCCAATGTTTAGCGGGAGGTGCGACGGCTGGGTCCCGGGGAAGTCGTACAACGCCACCACCGTGTCCACGTGGCGGAGCTTGTCGGGGGCATCGTAGCCCTTGGGGTCGTTGGGGCCTAGGGCGTCCGGCGCAATTTCCTCGTACTGGGGCATGGAATTTTGGGGCCCTGGGCTGTCTTTGGAGAAGGTTTCCGCTTCCTGGTGCTGGCCACCGGACTCAGGTTCTTGGTGCTGGGTCTCCGGTGCTGGTCGCTGGGCTCTGCTGGCGCTTGTTCTGGAGCTGCCTCCAATTTCTGGGCGCAGATTCCGCTCTGGACCTGGCGCTGTGATGCGCTGGCAATTTCTGGCGCTCTCTGGCAATTTCTGGCAATTTCTGTCACCTTGTGGCACTGCCTATGGTCTCTCTGGCACTGCCTATAGCTCGGCTCGCGCTTTCTCGTCCTGGCGCTGGGTGCCGATCGATTGGCTCTGATGACAGTGACCCGGAACTGACTCTGGCTCGGAGATCGCTCTCGCTCGTGTCTCTGCTGAACTGCACACCTCGAACTGCCTGCGTAGAGGGCACAGCTTATGGGGTGGGTGCTGCTGTGGGCCGCCCTCAGGTTCCGTTCAGGTTCCCTCTTCGGGGCTTTGTGTAACAATCGCCGATTCCCGCTCGTAGCGCCGCTGTCTAGCGGCAGTTCCGGGTCCTGCCGGGCGCGGCCCGGGCCATTTTTCGCGCTAATTAGCGCCCAATCGAGAAGATTAGCGTTGCCGCTAAGACGCCTAGATCTGTCTCTACAGGCTAAATACGAGTGAATGGGCGCATGTCGAAAGTAGGGGGGAAATAGGTGATTACGCCGGACATTGGGCATGGATGAGAATTTTTTACGAAAGAGCCGTGGTTTTCTTGACATAGGCCGCCATTGATGGGACGGCTGACGGCTCATGTGCGCACTAATTAGCGACAGGGCGACCAATTAGCGACGCTGGACGCTAAAGGGACAAAATTGTCTATATGCCGTACTGCAAGTTCAGGAGATGGCCCATAAATATCCGCCACAACCGACATATTTCGGCCATATCAGAGTCAATTGAAGAGACGATACTGTTAAAAGTCTTCCTGAACTACCAAATTGTGCTTTTTTTACCAATTTTGTGTCTATTCACTGGCTCAATTAGGCTGCAAATGATGTTATGTGCAGTCCGTTGCGGGCCCCAGCAGCTCTTAGCAGCTCATCAGCAGCCTAAGGACAGCTTAGAGCTCTCCTTGGGGCTCAAAGAGTGAAAGTGCTGAATGTTGAGGCTAGGATAAGGATAATGGGAGAATTCGATGCTTGAGGACAGTTTTCAAATCATTTTCTACAAATCAGAACTTCTCGATTCCTGCTCCCTTGCTCTCCTTCTGTCGCTCTCTTCCTGTCACTCTCTCCTCTACATCCACTCTCTTCCTGTGACTCCGTCCTCTACATCCACTATCTCTTCCATGTTCAGACAATTCTACTTACAGTTCTCGTCTATTAGCACTTCTGTTGGCTTCTTTCTTTATACATCCTCAAAACACTCATGTTTATTGCATATAACTCTGGCTTCTTATTTACAAACCAGCCTTGGCCACAAGCTCCAACAAGTCAACAACTCTGTTAGAGTAACCGTACTCGTTATCGTACCAGGCGATTAACTTGACGAACTGAGGCGACAACAAGATACCAGCCTTGGCGTCAAAAACGGAAGAGTACAGCGAGGTGAGGAAATCGCTGGAAACGACGGCATCTTCGGTGTAGCCCACAACTCCCTTCAATGGGCCCTCGGAAGCTTTCTTGAGAGCGTCGGCAATCTCAGCGTAAGTGGCTGGCTTCTTCAATTTCACAGTCAAGTCAACAACTGAAACATCGGTGGTGGGAACTCTCAACGACATTCCGGTCAACTTGCCGTTCAATTCGGGAATGACCTTGCCCACGGCCTTAGCAGCACCAGTGGACGATGGGATGATGTTGCCGGAGGCGGTTCTTCCTCCTCTCCAGTCCTTGTGGGAAGGACCGTCAACGGTCTTCTGAGTGGCGGTGATCGAGTGGACAGTGGTCATAAGGCCTTCCTCAATGCCGAAAGTGTCGTTGACCACCTTGGCCAAGGGAGCCAAGCAGTTGGTGGTACAAGAGGCGTTGGAAATGATGTTAAGATCTGGGGTGTACTTGTCGGCATTGACACCGACAACGAACATAGGAGCATCCGCAGAAGGTGCGGTAATCACAACCTTCTTGGCACCAGCGTCGATGTGCTTCTGGGCGCCTTCCAACTTGGTGAAAATACCAGTGGACTCCACCACGATGTCAACACCGTCCTTACCCCATGGGATGTTCACAGGGTCTCTTTCCTGGTAAACCTTGATGGTCTTTCCATCGATAATCAAATCGCCGTCCTTGGAGGTCACCTCACCGGTGTATCTGCCGTGGGTGGAGTCGTACTTGAACATGTACGCGGCATAGTCAGCGCCAATGAAAGGGTCGTTGACGGCCACGACAGTGATGTCAGGTCTCGACAAAGCGATTCTCAAAACGAGACGACCAATACGGCCAAATCCGTTAATTCCAATAGTAACCATTTTTAGGGGGTGGGTGTGTTGTGTCGGGAAAATATGAAGAATTCCGAAACGATGGAGATAAAAGTTGGGCCCGAACCAGCGGAAAAACCCCCCTTATTTATAGAAATTGCCCGGCCACCGCCCCCTTAGCCCTGTGCAGCCCTTGCTCCCACATCTGCACCACCGCCGGTGGTTGCGGCATCTGGAGACGCAGAACATGCGACCGTGGGAGTCATCTGGTGATGTGCGTTATGACCACGGTCATCCCTTTCCCGATTCGGGCGCGTGGGTTCCGGTGCTGATTAATAGGGCACTGTCTTTGCTGAGGGCACTGAGGTATTTAGGGTCACTCTGAAGAAAAATTGCTCAAGTGCCGCCTATGACCTGTCGGCAGCAATAATTTCGAGCACAGATGGAGCGGGGGGTGCCTTCCATTGCGGTGTATAGGGGCCCACTTGTCTGGTTGCGCCGCTTATCGCATAAAATATTATGGCGCCGGAATTGTAAGCGCATAAAATGCCAGCCCAAATTTCGGTCGGCCCTTCGCCGCCAGCCTATCAGGGGCACCCCTAGGGCAAATGGCATGACGGAGCCTCTAAACGACACCTTGTGGCGAGTGCCTGGCAGATCAGGTGCTATGCTTCGGACTTTTGAGCTCCTTCTTGCTAATCCGTACACCCGCACGAATGCAAGCTTCATCAGGAGAGTGCTACTAGTACAGGGTCAGGGCATCTGGAAAGTAGCCAAATGCATCAGCTAAAAGCATTTTGACTGGCTTGAGCTTAATTGAAACGGTAGAATAACTTTAATCTAAAATCTTGACTCTTCTGGTGTTTCTTCTGGCGTTTCTTCAGATATGTAACTTTTCTCGAGGAAAGAACACTTGCGAGGGAAATAGTAACACCAGAAATTTGACCCAGGAGCCCCTTGGAGCGCAAAATCTCTCTCCAGCACCAGACCAGCCACTGCTTGCCTCCTAACAAGCCGTAAATTGACAAGGTACCACATAAAAGCACTTCAAGCCCTTCACTAAGTCCTTTCAAGCCATAGAGCGTAGACAACACCCATACACCCAGTATGAGACAGAGTGCACACAGCCCCAGATACTGAGGCAAAAGATAGCGGCGTCTCCCCTCTCGAGCCTCTACCGCCAGAGATGTCGCTCTTTTTCAAGGCACCGCTTGACATTGAGATCCGACTTGACAACGAGGATCAACGAAAGCACGTGGACGTGAAAACAGCACAAGGAAGGCTCGAGAAGCTCCCTGTATACAAAGATGGCGAGTCGGTGAAGGGAACAGTGACAGTGAGGACCAAGGAGGGTCGAAAAGTGGAGCATTTGGGCATTAAAGTGCAGCTTTTAGGGTCTATAGAGACCAATGTGGACGGGGTGGTGCTGGATGACTTTCTTTCGCTAGCAACGGAGCTCGCCTCACCGTCGCAATTGACCCATCCCGAGACCTTTCCCTTCGAGTTCAAAAACGTGGAGAAACAATACGAGAGCTACCGGGGAAAAAGTGCCCGTTTGAGGTACTACATAAAGGTGACGGTGAACCGAAAATCGCTGTCAGAAATCACACGCGAAAAGGAGCTCTGGGTGTACCAAATAGTGGACACCCCTGAGGCCACTGGGCTCAGCTCCAGCGCCCCGACCTCCGTGAAAATGGACGTGGGGATTGAGGACTGTCTTCACATTGAGTTCGAGTATCTGAAGTCACGATTTTCGCTTAAGGACGTGATAGTGGGCCGGATCTACTTTTTGCTCGTTCGGTTGAAGATTAAGCACATGGAGCTCTCGTTGATTAGACGAGAAACAGTGGGGGCGCCGCCTAATCAGATCACCGATAGTGAGACTATTGTGAGGTTTGAGATAATGGACGGTGCGCCAGTTAGGGGCGAGATTATTCCCATTCGGCTTTTCTTGGGCGGCTTTGACTTGACTCCGACCTACCGCGACGTGAACAAAAAGTTCTCTGCCCGGACTTACTTGTCGTTGGTGCTAATTGACGAGGATGCAAGGCGCTATTTCAAGCAGAGCGAAATTATTCTCTATCGGGATCAGTAGGAGGGGGCCATGGTCTTTTTATAGCCCCGGATGGTTGATAGAGAAGATAAAGAGATTGGCGGAGGGACCAGAAGTCATTTGTCCAGGCCAGGGAGAGGTAAAAGGATTCATGCCAGAGACATCAGATATCGAGCAGAGACGGAGATTGAGGCTGGGCGGACCGGGCCAGAGCCGAGCATAGTCAGAGCCACAGCTATGGGCCCAAGCCAGACACTGCGAGCGACAGGGCTCAGCCAGTGGCCCAAGGGCCTGGTCACTTCAATGCACAAACCACGCGCAGATTTAGGACGTAGAACCCAGAAGGGGCCAGCAGGCGCTGGATCTCGTGCTGGGGCCAGCCGTGCGCTTGATGTTGAAGCAGCTGCTCGCTAAGCCCCGGGGTCCTCGCTACTCGTAGGACGCGCGGATCGAGGAGCTTACGCCCACGGAGCCGACAACTCAGCACCAGCACCAGCACCAGCGCCCAGCACCCAGCGGCTCTTTCCCACCTCGACACTCGTCAGCACTTTGGTACCCACAGGGCCATAACGCACGAGGATCCACCGGCCACGCAGGGCATGAGCGCGATCCAAGGCGTGGGTGGCGAGGACCCCACCATCGAGCCCTTCTCTGGCGCCACCACCACCCCTGGCTCCAAAAAAAACAACAATGCCGTGTCGGCATCCACCGCTGGGATCCGGGCACTCATCTACCAGGTCCAGGCGCTCTACCTCCGCACGCCGTTGAAGTTGTTCCGACCGTCCCGCTTCGACTACCTCGCGTACGTCCGCGAGATGGCCAACCGCCACCAGAACCTCGAACTCATGCCCTACTCTTTCCGAACGCATCTGTCGGTTGGAATGCTTGTCAACGTCATCCGACGCGAGGGCTGGAAGTTCATTCCGGACCAGGTGTTGCCGCCACTCATCCTCAACTCGGCCACCGGCTTGATCTTATACACCACCTACTTGAACGCGTTGGACCACTTCAACCGCCAGCGCCACCAGAACTCCCAGGAGCGTTCAATGCAGCCAGAGAGCCACTATTTTTCTCCGGTGGATACCTGGAAGGCCGGCTTCATCGCTGGAGTGGCCCAGTCGTTGGCGGCGGCCCCCGTGGACGCCATCTACACTCGGCTGTCTACCGCCGATATGGTCAGTGGAAAGCACCAGAACCTCTGGGTTTACGGCGCCAATAAGCTCCGCGAAATAGGCCTCGTGGGGGTCTTCGCAGGCTACGGGTTCTCGCTCGTCAAGGAGAGCTTGGGCTTTGCCTTCTACTTCTGCACTTTTGAGATCGTCAAGACCCAGTTCTACCACCAGACGTACCAGATGATCGTGTCGTTCCGCAAATTCCGCCAGAACCTCCGCCAAAGGTTCAGCTCGGTGCTACCGCCGCGAGATACCCCAGAGCTCGACCCCGAGCTCGTGCGCCTCGAGAAAACACGCCTGACAAAGATCCTCAAGTCATCCTTCGTGCTACTTGCGGGCGCCTCCGCCGCCTTCTCGCTTCTAGCGATCCAGTACCCGCTCACCAAGATCCAGAAGCTCCACCTATCGCGTTTGGAGGTGTTGGACATCTACAACGCCGCCGCTGTTCCGGACAGAAAACCCTTCATCCACTTGTACTACCACTCCTACATCGACACATTCCACCAGATGGTGAAATACCAGGCCAAATCGGGCCTAGACTGGTTCCAGTTCGCCTACAAGGGCTTTTTTCGGAATGCGATCACCACCATCCCGGCAACCTCCGTAGGGTTGTTGGTATTCGAGATAATGCGCACGAAATTGGCGGACGATTTTGATGCGGAGCCTTTGGAGTGACCAGGAGGGATCACAGGATCCCAATCCCGTCAGACCTCTTCTCGGACCACCTCGGATCCCCACCGCCATCTGTACATAGCGTAGACCTGCGGTTATTTATGATTGTACATTAGAATCGACACCCAGTGCATCTAGGGCCCGGAGGGCAGCTGTAGCGAGACGTAGGGAAGCCCCAGGAAAACCCTCTGGCAAGGGCTCCAGTTCTAGGCCGCACCAGGGGGTTTCTGGAGCTCTGGCGCCCCGCAGGGGTCTCCACAAAGTAGCCAGCGGAGTGCACCCAGTGCTGTCAGCTGAAGTTCAAGTTCCATGTCGCCCTGGTGGATCCTAAGAAGCCTGGGAGTCCGTGACGCTCCGCTGGCGCCTGCTCGGCGAGAGCCACTGCGTGGTGCTCTGCTAGATGCGCTCGGGGCTCTGGGGCTCCGCACAGGGATCTCCAAGTGGCCAGCAGAGCGACAGGATGCCACCAGCGGGCGCCCAAGGTCCCAGGTTCCAGTGATCCTACAGGGGGGCAGCTGTTCGTCTATTGAGTTCTCGCCTGGTAAGCGGCCCACCCGGCGTCTCTGTAGCGAGCGCCCTCCACCTCAGGATCTCTGCCCTTGCCAAAGAGACCCCTGCCCACGATAATAACGTCGGTACCAGTGGAAACCACCTCGCTAACGGTGCGGTACTGCTGGCCCAAAGCGTCGCCCTTGTCGTCCAAGCCCACGCCCGGGGTCATGACGATCCAATCGAAGCCCTCGTCGGCGCCGCCCATGTCCCGCTGGGCAATGAACCCAATGACGAACTCCTTGTCGGAGCGAGCGATGTCCACCGTTTTCGCGGTGTACTCGCCGTAGGCCAACGAGCCCTTGGACGAGAGCTCTGCCAACATCAACAAGCCCCTGGGGTCGGCTGTGGTCTCGGCCGCGGCCTCCTTCAACCCGCGTACAATCCCAGCACCCGTTATGCCGTGGGCGTTGGTGATGTCGGCCCACTGGGCGATTTTGTAGACGCCCCCTGAGTACTGGGCCTTGACGGTGTTGCCGATATCGGCAAATTTGCGGTCCTCAAAGAGCAAAAACTGGTGCTTTTTGGCAAGCGCAAGCAAAGGCAAAATGGTGCCGTCGTAGGAGAAATCGTCGATGATGTCGATGTGGGTCTTGACAAGACAAATGAAGGGCCCAAGCTTGTCCACGAGCTCAAGGAGCTCCTTGGTGGTGCGGACGTCTACCGAAGCGCACAAATTGGTTTTTTTGGCGTCCATGAGCCTGAAAAGCCTCTGGGCTAGCGGCGAGGGGTGGCTCTGGGCCCTCTCGGTGTAGGTGGCGGTTTTCAGGGACATTGTGGAGGATGAGGGTGGTCGTTGGCTGGGCGAGTTCGCATCGATGTCTGGCGCGAGCAGGGTGCGGCTCTAGAGAAGAGCCTACGCTGAGGTGTAGGGGAACGACAAAGAGGCTCATCGGTCTTCAGGAAAGTCCAAATTCTGTGAATGGCTCCCCGCAGGGGACAGCTCTCCGCAGGAGCCTCCACGGAGTGGCCAGCGGAGCGTCAAGCCAGCCGCTAGCGGCCCTAGAACTTGAGCGCCTGCCGGCACCGGCTTGACGCTCCGCTGGCCCATGTCCGGGAGACCACGGAGTGTGGGTGGGTTTGCTCGCTCCGCTAGCTTTGAGCCCCCAGCAGAGAATGGGATGGAGGATGTGCCAGAGCCAGATCCAGAGCCAGCTCCAGAAGTGGTGCATTTTCCGCTCAAAGCCTGTACCAGATGCTACTTCTCATCTATAGCACCGCTCAGCCGTACAGACGTCTGGATTTGTGCCAAAGAAGAACCTCTGGTCTTGGGACAAACTACACCTTTTGCAGAGTGTCACAGGACCAGCTCGAGCTGCAGCGAGAGCTGGCCTTACTCCCTCCTGAGGGCGATTCTCACTCTACGCGGGACCATTCCCTGCTACACCTACGCTACTTACACCATTTTTGAGTATTCTCACAGGTATTTTGCTACTGGTCACTATCAAGCACTATGAACTAAAATCTTGATATTCCAGCTATTCTAGGGAGTGATAACACCTGGAAGGGCATAGGTTAGTACGCTTAGTCTCTGTTTTCGTGGGATAAAAGTGGTAATGTAGGTTTGAGCGACCCTTTGACTTTCAATAGTAAAATCAGACCCCGACCGGTTTTTTATGGAGATGGACTTGGTGGCTGTGGGTGCCACTCAGCGTCGCTCATCGTCGCTCATCGTCGCTCATGGTCGCTCATGGTCGCTCATCGCACGCCGAAGCGCTGAACGGCCTCATTGCCCAGAATTTCCCCAATATTGAGCTAGCACACCAAAATAAACAACCAAAGCCTCTGGAACTCTCACACACCATGCCTGCCCTAGCACCCGCCAGGTCTGCCATCCCACCTGTTGCAGGCATCGTGAAGCTTCCCAACGAGGCTCCTAGCTTATCTGCAGTACGCTAGCTTCAGTAGGGCCCCGATTTTGGCCTAAGGGCCCGCTGAAAATCTTTGAAAAAGCCTCTGCGGAGCGGGAAAACCGCCTTATGCTATAGAAGGCCCATCTTGCCTTGGGTCGCTGTAGAGCTCTTCAGGGAACAAGTACCTGTATGTAGGATACAATCAAGGCCCCAAGTTTCTGGTCCCTGGTGGCTTCGGGGCAGGCCAGCGCGGGGTCAGGGGCTACAAGGGCTGGTAATGTGCGTCTATGTGCCTTATAAGGGCGAATACTGGGCCATTTCAGGAAAACCATGGACCTGGGCTGGGCAGAGACCTACGCATCTGGTGCGCCCTTGGGGTCTGTCGACTCCGTCTCCGCCCCTTTCTCTGCCCCCTTCTCTGCCCCCGTCTCAGGCCTCTCCACCTCTGCTCCTTCCTTAGACTCCAGTTCCTCCTCCTGCGGCCCGAGAACCAACAACGACGCGTCCAACACCTCGATTCGGCCCCACGTCGCCTGCCACACCTCCAGCTTCTCTTCACTCAAAACGCCGCTATCGAGAAGCACAAGGAGCATGTTCTTCAACACCTCGAGTGCCTCTTCGCTGAAAGGCAGCGCCTTTTCGGGGCCCTTCCCGGCTTCCCTGAGCCTCTCGCCCAGCTCCTTGAAGAGCAACATGTGGTCGAGAATTCCGACCCACACCAGGCCCACCTCCGGGTCCTTAAAGTGCGTGCGGAAGTGCAAAAAGACCTTGCTGACTACCGCCAAAACCTCGGCCTGGGTACCCGAAAACCCCCGCGGGTCCGTCATGAGCACCTCCTCCTTGGAGAGCTCCAGGAGGAGCGGAAACAAAACAAACTCGAACAACCCGAAAGCAGTGACTTCGGGGTTCCTGGGGCTGATTTCGGGGGTTCTGGCGCTGCTTTCGGTCTCAGCACCGGCCTCGACGCTCCCGCCCTGTGAGAGCACCGCCTGGCGGAGGACGCCGATCGCATGAGCGCGGATCTCGCGACAGGGGTTGAAGCACTGGTGCGCTAGCGCCTGGTACAGCGCGTACGCGAGGTCGTTGCCGCGGAATTGCGTCGAAGAACCCACGCGAGCGAGCTGCGCCACAAGCGCCACCGCTTCCTTGCAAGTGGCAAGCAATTTCTGCGGGTATGCAATCTTCGGGGTCTCCAGCTCCGTCGCCTGCTCGTACTGGGAGCCCACGGCTCCAAGGGACGCCACCTCGTCCAAGAGCCCGAGGAGCGCCATGAAGTTGCTCGGGGCCACCAGATGCGGCTGGCGGTCCACTGCCGCGCGTACCACCGCCACCACCTCCGCACAATGCGCAGTGGACGGCGCCAATTTGCGCATCACGCCCCAGAAGTCGTCGGACGCAAATAGCAGCGCCTGGCTCCACGCGTCGTCCGCCACGAGCGACACAAGCGCAGGCACCAACTGCAGCGCGTGCTTTGCCACTGGGTCGGCCTCGAGCGCATTCAACGCGCGCACGGTCGCCACGAGCGTCTCCTCGCTGGAGGCGTCGCTGCGCCGGAGAAGGAGCAACTTGTAGGTGGCAAGCCGGAGCTGGCCCTTGCGGGAGAGCGAGGGGGCCCCAGGAACCTGCTGCAAGCGCAGGAGCACGCGCTGGGTCACGGAGAGGTCCCCGAGGAGCAAGGAGAGACACGTGACCACTTCGGCCATGAAGAGCGTCTCGGGCTCGAAGAAGCGCTTCGTTTCGGGCGTGGGCTCGGGCAAGACGTCGAGGAAAAAGCCCGCGAACTGCGCCAAGTTCTCCGCGGGCCGTGTTGCCGCGCCCTGGGCCACTTTCTCGAACACCCGCGGGATGTTGATCGAGCGCACGCAGTCGATGGTAGAGAGCGTGGACTCCACCTCCTGGTCCGAGGGCTCGGGCGCCACGTCCGTGTAGCCCTTGAGGAACGACGAGAACGTGGACAACAAGCCCGCGTCGCGCAAGGGCTTCGCGCGGTTGATGACGTAGCGCGGGCGCGGACGCGCTAGCGGCGGCATGCCCATACGCCGCTGGAAGTCGCCGAACAAGTTCGGGTCGAGCAAGCAGTTTTCGAACAAGGTGGCGATGATGCGCACCACTTTGCTCCACAGCGGAGTCACCTCAAAGCCGCTCTTCTTGAGAAGCCGAAACAACACCACCATGGAGATCTGGGCCTTGAACTCGCGGCCAAACCACACCGCCACCTCGCTCACCGTGAGCGGCTCCGACGGGTCCAGCTTCTCGCGCTCGAGCTGAATCTCCGTCACGGGGATCTCGTCGCGCACCGAGTCGTCGCCCGAGGCTGCCACGCGCGCCTGGCGGTCCGTGAGAGCCGTCTGGTCCGCAAGCGCCCCCACCAAGGTGTCAATGGGGCCCGTGAGCCCGTAGTGCATGCAGATGGTCGCGCACTTGTCGATAGACGACATCAAGCGCGTGACGATGTGGTCGTCGGTGGCGGCCACGAAAACGCGGAGCAAGGTGCTGATTATCTCGTCCGCCGTCTCCTCGAAGAGCACCCGGTCGAACTGCGCCAACTGCCCCGCGTCCACCCGCGCCGCCTCCTCGTTCGCCTGCGCCCCCGTGGTCGACACCAAGTTGTGCCACGCGTCGTCGAACCACTTGTCGGTGCCGTGGTGCTCCTCGGGCATGATGATCTCGCGCTCCTTGATCGAGTGGTAGATCTTGGCGAGGTACCACGCCGGGAAGTCCCGGCCGCCGTACACCCCGCGCAAATTGCGCCGGTACGACTCAAGGTCCATGTGCACCTTCACCTGGGGGTTGTGTGAGTCTGTGTTCAACATAATCACCAGGTACAGGAGCACAAACACCGCGTCCTTGTCGGGCCGCACCGCGCGGGACTCCTCGTCCGCGGGCTCGTCCTCGCCCTCCGGCTCGGGGCCCTGGCACCGCGCGTACTTCTCCGCAAACGCCTCCACCACCCGCTCGATCTGCTGCGACTCTCCGGGCAACCGGAAACTGCGCAACAACATCCGGAGCGCCTCGTCCACCCGCAAGCCCTCGAACTCAAACAAATCGATAAACTGGTGCAAGATATCGACGCTGGAGGGCTTGGCAAGGTACTCCCCGAGCACCTTCTTGTTCAAGCGGCCCGATTTCTGGAAGAAAAAGCGCGCCAACTCCGCCGGGTCGCTGGGGTCCTCTATGAAGCCCTTCTCGTGGAGCTCCTGGATGCCCTTCTTCGGGTCGCGGTTCAAGGTCTCCGTGGCACGCACAAAGAGCATTTTCTTGTCCTTGTCGGAGATGAGCCGGTGGAGCGGGGCCGGGGCCTTGGCCTGGCGGATCCGCTCGTTCACCGAGCCCACAAAGTTCAAGATCGCCTCGAGGCAGATGGGTGGCACATTGTCGGTCGCCAACACCGCAGACTCCGGCAACGAGAGCCGGCACAAGTGACGGATCAACTGGGACGCGAGGTCCGACCGCTCAAAGTCGCAGTCGTAGTGGATGAACAAATTGGTGAAGAACACGGGCGACCGGGTCCAGAGGAGCGACATCGACTCGATGAGCATCTCTTTGGAGGCGGCAGAGCGCGCGGAAGAAAGCACGTCGCCCTGCGGGCCGCCAAGTGTCCCGCTGCTCGCCTTCTGGTCCGGCAAAATCGACCGGAAGAGGAGCGTGAGCGTGAGCTCAATCTGCGACTTGAGGTGCGACCCCAACACAATCGCCACGGTGGTGAAGAGCTGTAGCGACGCCTGGAGCAAGGGGGGCGAGTCTGACGTGGTCATGATCTGGAGCACGTGCTTGCAGACCGAATCCAGCACCAACGCCATGAGCGACGAGTGGAGCGCGATGTCGTTGCCTGAAATCTCCAACGCCGCGTTGATGAGCGAGAGCGCAAACACCCGCGTGCTCTCCATGTGCTGGTACTGGTTCGAGGGCGAGATCATCGAGATGAGGATCCCGAGGAACTCGTTGATGCAGAGGATGCCGAAGGTGACAGGCTGGTCGTCGCAAGGAGACTCGGCGGAAGCGTCGGCTTCGTCTTTCTCGAGCGCGGCGGAGCTTTTCTGGGCATCGGAGGAGGGTTCCGAGACCTCGGAGCCGCCATCCGCGATCTCGGAGCTTGGTTCCGCAAGCGCCTCGGGATCCTTTTCTGGCGCTTCCTTCGGGGTCTCCTTCACCAACTCCGGCTTGCTCCCGTTTGCGGTGCCCCCGATGATGTCCTCTGGGAGCTGAGCCTGCGAGAAGTTCGTCTGGAGCTCGTCGAGGTCCGCGGCCTCCGGCTCAATGAACTTGAGCTGTGAGAAGATGCGCAACGTCGTCAGAAACATCGACATCTCGGCGGCTCGCCGAAGAACTTCACTCCGGCGCTTGTTGCACGCCAAAGACAAGCAGGTTTGCACCACCTCGCTCACCACCTCGTTGGGGAGCAAATTCGAGAGGTAGGACCCGATGATCTTCTCCAAAAGCCGCAAAACTTTCAAGAGAACCGCGTCGTCGCTGTTCTGATCGGCTGCCTCAAAGCGGCAGTGGGTCAACGACGAGATGATCTGCACCACGGCGCTCTGGATGTTCAAAGACGACTCGGAGATGATGCCGTAGTCCAAGAACTTGGAGATGGAGTTCAAGGCCAACGCGGTGATGTGGCCCGAGGTAGACGACGACTTGATGACCAAGAGGAACGGCTGGAGCATCGTCAAGGTGTCTATGGAGTCGAGGGTGTCGCACTCGGAGAGCATGGACCGCAACTGGAAGAACGACGACAACAAGGGGCTGTCCGGGCCCATTGCGCGGGAATTGGCCCCGCTGGAGCCAAAGGCGCCCATGCTTTGTGGGAACGACGCCAGGAAGTCGTCCAGGTCGAAATCGGAGCGTCTGGCGGCCTCGCTAACCCCGGCGGCTCCGGCGCCTGTTCCGGCACCAGCTCCGCCCACAAAGATGTCACCGGCGCCCAAAATGGCGGCAACGCCCGTCTGGGACCAGCGGTTCAGCTTCCGCATCGCGGACGAGAGGATCATGCACTCGTTGATCACCAAGGTCACGGGGTCGAGGGCGATGGTGGGGGCAGATTCCCGTACACTGGGGGCACTGGCCCACCGCAAGGGGGTATGGGATCGCAGCGCAGGGCTCGGGGAGCCGAAAGTTTGGCGGATCATCAGAAATTGGCGCTGTGAGGGCAGCTCTGTGGACAAGGGAGGGAGTTGTAGCCTCGTTCGGGGGGGTAAGTAGCGCGCAGTCTCTGGAGATGCCGTTGACTGGACCGTGGCTGAGGCTCCGCTGTGGGTCTCAATTTCGCTGCTGCTGCGCTGTTTCCACGAAAATCAGCGCCTGTTTCTGTGCCAAGGTGTTGCTGGGTCGCTGTTGACACTCGAAGCGATCGCCAAATGAACGCCAGCAGCAACTTTGTGTACTGGCTGTGTGCAGGAAATAGTAAGCGGCGCGTCAGCAGCGGGCAGCGGTCGCGGACCGGGAGGTGGTGCAAGGGCCAGCTGTGGGCTCCATGCGCAGGGGAGGGGGTAAGAGGTGGCAGGAGGTGCGGAGATGTCCACTGTCGGGGCCTAAGTTCCGGGGTCATGCCCCAAAATCCCGGCGATCACCCCGGCCCTTCACTGATGTCTCTGGTCCTGCCTCTGACCGGACGGCGCACAATAGCGCGGTCTATTGTCCGCTGGCACTTGGCCCGTAGCTGTCCTCTGGCCTAAATTTACGAGCCCAAGCCTCAGAGGCTCAGAAGCTGCCACTAGCGGCCGGCGAAAGTCCCAGAACACCGGGCGCCGGCCGGTGGCTCGCCTACACGTCGCACTGACTCCACGCGCCGGCTATGGGATAGCAGCCCCCATCGTGGATCACTCTCGCCCCGGAAAGACATTTCCAAGGTCCTGTCGCCTGTTCATGGACGAGATACTAAGGGCTGTGGTGCTCTGTAGCGTTGACTTTACGTAGAGTGAACAGCGAGATCCATTGCTGTAGTCCCGCTTCAGCGGTAATATGGCGCTAAATTGTCGCTAATTTAGCGCGCTTTTAGCGGCAGTTTAGCGACAGCTTGGCTTCACCCCCGATGCAAAGCCCACCAGTGGGCCCGAAATTGAAGCTATTTCGTCCCAAAAAAATAGTCAAAGATCACTTGTCTACACAGATCACCAATTAGTTTCTCAATATTCATTTTCCGACCCTTGAGCTAAAAACGCCGTCAAAATTGGGTGCAAATGCTTATGTACATGAATCCGGGGCCCCTCAGCGACAGGGAACACCGTCAGTTTCTCCCCAAATCACCGGCAGCCCCTAGCACCGGCACGAGTTCCAGATCCAGGGGCCCTGGAAGGTTCAGCGATGCCCAGAGGACGGTGACGCTCTGCTCCGGGCTCCGGTGCCCCCCCCCCCCCCAGGGGACAGCCCCCCGTAGGGGTCTCCACGGAGTGGCCAGCGGAGCGGACCCAATGCCGTCGGTGGGCGCTCAAGATCTCGGCCGTCTCGGTAGATCCTAAGGAGTCTGGGGATCGGTGACCTTCCGCTGGCCCTCCCGGGAGGCCACTGCGTGGTGCTCTGCTCGCTGCGCTCGGGGCTATAGGGCGCCCCGCAGGGGACAGCCCCCCGCAGGGGTCTCCACAAAGTGGCCAGCGGAGCGGACTCAGGGCCGCCGGCAGGGCGCAGAGTCGCCGGCAGAGGGGACCCTTAGCGGACGGCGGGGGTTTCAGGGGCCCTCCGGGGACCTGGCGCGCTCAGATGCGGCGGCGGTAGTAGTTCGAGTAGGAGCGGAAGGCCAAGCGCCACTCCTTGTGGGCGAGAGACGGGCTCAAGACGTCGAAGTCGTGGCGCTGGAGGCGCTCGAGGTAGAGGGCGGTGGGGGTGGCGACCATGAGGGGGGTGAAGATGGCGTCGGGGATGCCGCCGCGCCAGCGGCGGGCGTAGGCCGCGAGCTGGGGCTCGGAGGCGGCGTTTTCGTGCACGAGGCGGCGGATCTCGGCGTGGGCCTGGGCGAGCTTCAGGCGGGCGGTGAGGAGGTGGTCGTTGGCGGTGGTGGCGGTATCGAAGACCACGGACTTCAAGCGGTCGCGAGCGTGCGGGTCCAGGTCGTGGCCCTGGAGCAAGCGAAGCACCGCCTCCTGCGAGAGGTCGTGGCGGGCCATGAGGTCCACCGGGAGCGTCACGCGGTTGGCGGAGCGGCCGTAGTACGCGAGCCCCAAGATCATGGCGCTGACGGCGGTGGCCTGGCCCACGTGTGCGGCAATGTCGGCCACGAGCGCCTGGAGCTGCGGCGAGAGCTCCAAGAGCGCTATGGCCGACGGGGAGATCGCGGGCGAGAGGAGGAGGCCCTGGACCGCGTAGTTGAGCTGCGAGTAGGTACCCTCGCCGTAGGCGCAGATTTCGCTGGTGGAGGCAAACGACGGGGTGCGGAGGAACTGGCGCCGGGTCTGAAGAAACTGGAGGAAGAAGCCGAGGTCCAAGTTCAAGTCCCGCCGGAGGGCGTCGCGGAGAAGGAGCGCGATGGGCTCGCCAAGCGCCCGTTCCAGCAGCGGGTCCGTGAACACGCGCGTGAGCTCGTCGGACCAGAACTTGAACCGGAGGTCTGCGGTGGACACCCCGGCGCCCAGGAGCCGTGGCGAGGACGCTGCCCCGGCGCGGGTGCCCGGGGCGCCGATTTTGTTGACCTCCAAATTGAACGCCCGCACCGCAAGGAACCCGTCGCGGGCCGGCTCGGGGATGTACTGCGCGAGGATGTAGGACGAGCGGTCGTGGGCCTCAAGGAGAGCGTTGACGTTTTCGCGGGCGTTGAAGACCTGGGCGTCGTAGGAGAGCGGGCGGCGCTGGGCGAGGGGGCTGCGGAGCACAAGCCCGCGGAGTGGGGGGCCACAGAGAAGTGGGGGGCCGTGGAGCGCTCTGTGCACTGCCAGTCGCTGGACGGGGGGCATGGGATCGTTGGGATCGCGGCACGGGATCGGGACAGACGCTACGGGAATAGCGCTGGGGACTGGCTCTGGACTTCGTGCTGTGGAGTGAAGAGCTCAACTCCCAGCGATCGTCACGTGCGCGCCATCCCTCAGAGCAACGCTTCCCCCACAGAGGGACCGGACCGCCTTCGCTACAGTTCGCGCTCTGGGGGCTTAAGTGAGACAGCCGCCGGCGGGCGCTCAAGCTTCACGTTGCCCGGGGCCCGGGACGCTCCGCTGGCCACTTCGTGGAGACCCTGCGGGGGGCTATCCCCCTGTCGGGGGGCCTAGAGCTCCGAGCGCAGCGAGCCGAACCCCACGCAGTGGCCATCCCCGGGCAGGGGCCAGCGAAGCGTCATGGACCACCCAGAGGAACCACCTAGGGCTTCGTGAGCACGAGCGCCCGCCGGCGGCACTGAGTCCGCTTCCGCTGGCCACTTCGTGGAGACCCCTGCGGGGAGCTGTCCCCCTGCCGGGGGGCTCAGAGCTCCGAGCGCAGCGAGCAGAGCCCCACGCAGTGGCTCCCGCCGAGCAGGCGCCAGCG
>JAJMSF010000039.1:0-70202 GCA_030558275.1 Chernovozyma palmyrensis
TTATGCGCTGCGAGTGTTGATTCCTAATCAGAAGGGTGTCTTCGGTGGCTTATTTGGTCCAGGGCTTTGGAGGCTTGATGGCCATTCGCATTATGTTGGGGGTCATAGAGGCCGGCTTTTTCCCAGCCGCCTTGTTCTACTTGTCGTGCTGGTACTCGCGCAAGGAGCTTGCCCTCCGTACCTCGATCTTGTACTCGGGGTCGCTCATTTCGGGAGCATTCGCCGGCTTGATCGGGGCCGGAATCATCAACGGCATGGACGGTACCGGCGGTTTGCGCGCCTGGAGATGGCTCTTTATCATTGAGGGAGGTATCACCGTCCTCACGGTGCCCTTGGCCTACATCGTGCTCCCCGATATGCCCAAGAACACAAAGTTCTTGCTGCAGCAGGAGAAGGATGTGGTGATGTGGAAATTGCGGTCCGAGGTGGGCCAAGACGACGACGACTCCACCAGCGGGGCCGCAGCGTTGGCGTTGGCGTTCCGCGACGTCAAGGTGTGGATGGTTACGGGCATCTTGTCGTTTCTCGTGTCGGCCTGCGGGGTCACCAACTTCTTCCCCTCTGTGGTCAAAACTTTGAACTTCGGCACCATCACCACCTTGTGCTTGACAGCCCCACCGTACCTCATCGCCGTAGTGGCCACCTTTTTGTGGGCCAGACACGCGGATAGCTCCGGCGAGCGGTTCTGGCACGTGGTGGGCCCCTTGTTCGTCTCGTTGGTCTCTTTTGTGATCTCGGCGGCCACCTTGAACACGGGAGCTCGCTATTTTGCCATGTGCATCATGATCCCGTCCCTCTACTGCTCCTTTACCAACATCTTGGCCTGGATGTCCAACTGCGTTCCGCGGCCGCCCATGAAGAGAGCCATTGCGCTCGCGTTGATGAACTGCCTCTCGAACTCCACCTCCATCTGGAACGCGTACCTCTATCCGTCGTCCGATGCACCCAAGTACCTCGTGGCCTTTGTGTGCAACTGCGTGTTCATTTTGCTTTGCATTTTGCTTGCGTTGGCCCTCCGGGTTCGGCTCATGAAGTTGAACAGGAGCATCGCGGACGGCTCCATGGACTGGGAGAAAGAGTTGGGCCCCGGGGCCCAGATTTCGCCAGACTTCCGCTTCTTGTACTGAGCTGCTGGAACAACTCTGAAACTACAGTTTACTTTAAAAAATCTACACTTTCTGACAAGATGTACGGTATTATTGCTACCTCTAGGCTCCTTCTTTTCGCAGCCATTCCTCGATTTACGCGTAGTGACCACATCTACGCGCCGCTGTTCATGGTCATCACCGTCGCGAGAAGCTCCTTTTTCAAGTCAACCAACGAGCGATTCTTCATGTCATCGGTGATGGAGTCCGCCTCAAAGATCGGCGAGGTGGTGGGCTCGTCGTTGCAGTCGTGATAGAGCGCTAAGTAGGGGTGGCTGAGCGCCTCGTCCACCGAGTAGCGCTGGCCCGGGTCGAACACGAGTAACTTCGAGAGTAAATCCACGCCCATGGGGTCGGCATCCTCGAAAAAACTGTAAAAATCCACAGCTTTGAACCGCGGGAGACTGTTGAGGTAGGCGTGTGCTCGGGAGGATTTCACGTGCCTGAGGTCCTTAGCGTCCGGGGTGCCCAAGACCTGGAGAATGAGCAAGAGCTGGTGCTTGTAGTCCTTGCCCGGAAAGAGGGGCAGGCGGCTGAAAAGCTCCGCCAATATACACCCCACCGACCACATGTCCACTGCGGCGGAGTACTTGTACGACGTGAGCATTATTTCCGGCGCCCGGTACCATCTGGTCGCCACGTACTCGGTGTAGGAGGTGGCGGAGCCGGTGTCGCACTCCAAGTTCTCCACCCTGGCGAGCCCGAAATCGCAGATCTTGAGGTCACAGTTATCGTTGACCAAGATATTGGACGGCTTGAGGTCTCTGTGGATCACTTTCGCCGAGTGGATGAGCTTGAGCCCGCGAAGAATTTGGTATATGAAGTAGCGGATGTGGTCGGGACCGTATTTGTGCGACACGATGATCTTGTGGAGGTCCGTGGGCATGTACTCCTGGATCAAGTATACCTCGTTGAAGTGGTCGAAATCAAGCGGTTTTTGCACATCATACAAATGCACAATATTCTCGTGGTTTCGGAACTTCGTGAGTAGCTTTATTTCCCGAAGCGTCCGCACTAGGAAGAGCGCTTTGCTAAAGGGAACCACCTTCTTGATCGCGACCTTGGTCCCCGTAGGAACGTGGATCGCGAGCACCACCACCCCGTACGCCCCCTCGCCCAAGACCTTGACGATCTTGAAATTCTGCGATATGTTGAACACTATCTCTCTCTTCATCGCTGTCTACAGTCCTACATGTCTGGACCCCTCTGCTCTTATAGTGCCTCCAGTTGAAACACTCTGAAACACCCGAACTCACACATTTGGCCTAGTCCACTCGCACGGCCCCGATGTTTCAGGTTGTGTGGGTGCATGGATGCATTTGTGTGGGTGCATGGATGTGTCAAAATGTTTCAGACTCTACTTCTGATACTACCACAGCACAGTTTCTTGACCTGGAGTTGTGCTGGATCGTACTTTGACGGATTCTCTAGAAATAGTTGCGGGAAAGCTTGCACATTTTTCACTTTTGTCATCATTTCTTTGCAGGTTTGTCCTTTTTAACTCTGAACTAATATATCCCGTTTACTCTTATTTTTCAGTATTCTATAACTACGGTTCTTTCCACCCTATCTCTATCTTTTTTATTAAACAGCTCCTTTGATGTAGAAACAGCCATTTCTACACTAATAATCCTCTACTCTTCTATTAAGCTCTACTGAGCTGGTCCATAACGCTCCATCGATGTCCGAAGCAAGGCCTTTTTGATCCGGAATACTCGCCAAAAAAGTCGGAAACTGCTGCCCCCAGAAACTGAGCTAAACTGGGTGACGTAGCGGGCCTGGAAGTCTGAAGTGTGTATCCAAACCATGAAAACAGACAGAAAAAGGAGAACACAAGAATGTGATCTAGGGATCAACTCAGAACTTTAACCGGCCCATGTACTGAGGTCCATGACCACCAGGCGCCTAGAGCGCCAAACTCTCAAGTTTTAACAGAGAGCTCCGAGTAAAACTCGTGTCCAGCAAATCACTGAGTGATCTGAAAGCTTAGTCCACAAGGTAATCATTGGCTCGCTAAGTGGCTGGAAAGAGCTCAAGGAATCGTACTGGTTTCTGAACCTGAAGGAAGGCTCGGTAGACCCAAAGAAAACTCGGAAGAGCGGCTTCATTGACCTTCAAGACTCAGATCTAAATAACTCAAACTCTAATAGACCTAATCGATACCAAGATTAGCGGCAAAAGCGCTGGTAACACTCAAAATTTTCTCATCAAAAGGCACATTCGATGGCTCAGGAGCCTCAGCATCTAACAGCTGGGCAAAGTTGGCGTTGATATGTGAGCCACTGAAAGTATTTTCGCCTAGCGAGGGCCAAAGAGAGGGATCGATCCCGCCATTGCTAGTGGCATTGCGATTCACACCGGCAAAAGACACCATGCTTTGGTTATCAAAGTCTCCGCCAAAGCGGGCGGACTTTTTCGGCACGTAGGCCTGGTCCCCAGTGCCTCGCTGTGGGTTCAATTGAACCATCAGAAGGTGCAAATTGTCCAACGGGCCGTCCACTAGGCAGCCCTTCTCACGGAAATGAATCAATAAGTGGTTCCAGAGCGGGTTCCTGCTCAAGCCCCGTGGATTTCCCAAGATCACAAGTCCATATTTGGCTCTGGTGAGCGCCACATTAAGCCGTCTGGGATCGCGCAAAAACCCGATCGTCTGCTGATCGTTTGCCCGCACACATGACAAGATAATGAAGTCTTTCTCTCGGCCCTGGAACGCATCCACAGACGCCACCTCCACGTCGGAGTAGTCAAGTTTCCGGTCCGGAAGCGTGCCGTTTAGCGTCAAATATTGCACGAGGTATGCACGCTGACCCTCGTAGGGCGTGATGACACCAATCTGGTCGGGCGAAATGCCGTCGCGGAAGAGCTGTGTGATCACCTTCTCACAATTGGTGGCCTCCACGCGGTTCAAGAACGAGGTGCCGCTTCCAGAGATCTCCTCGCGTCCGTAGTTGCACCAGAACATCATAGGGGACCCATCCACAGGCCACGGGAAGGTCAGACCCTCCACGACCCGCTGGTCACTGGTGACCCCGTTCTGGAGAGTGCCCTCGTAGAACATGTTCGACGAGAACTCGGAAAGACAAGGGTTCATTCGGTACTGCACCTCCAAACGGATAGGCACGTGTCCCAACACCACAAGCCGCTCAAACATCGACTGCTTCAAGCCGGCGTCTCCCGCTCTTTTCTCCAAAATGACGGGACCTAATTGCTGGTGGTCGCCCACGAGAATCACCTGCTTCGCTCCCCGAACGATGGGAATCAAGAGCTCCGGCTCCAGCGCCTGGGTGCTCTCGTCCACAAGCACCGTACGGAATTTGATTCCCGCCAACCGCCGGTCCGCTGCACCCACACAGGTGCAACACACCACGTCACATGACGCCAAGACGGCGCGCTCCGCCTTGCGTATGGCCTTCTCGTAGTCGCGCTGGTCCTTGGAGTCCAACTGCTCGCCAAACTTCTCGCGCCGCCGCATGAGCTCGGGGCGGTGCTTTCTCACCGAATCCTGCGCTATCGACTGCACCGTTGACAGCAACACCGACGTCTCCACGTCCTCACGGGACCGCGCCAACAACCGCACCGCACGGACTCCCACCGCCACGAGCTTCGCGGTCAAATGATCAACCGCCACGTTCGATGGGGCGCACACGAGCACCTGGGACTTGCCCTTGAGCAAGGTCGTGAGATGGTACACGATGGTGGCCGAGGTGACCGTTTTTCCGGTACCGGGGGGGCCCTGGATCAACGAAAGCGGCCGCTGGAGCACCGTAGCCACTGCGTTCGTCTGCGAGGCGTTGAGGCTCCCAATTCCCGGCACCGACAACTTCGTAGGGAGCTGGTGGTCGAACTCCACGGGCTCCACCTCGTGGCCTAAGAGCTTGTGGTAAATGTAGGCGCTCACGCACTCGCTGTCCAAGGCGAAGGAGCGAAGGGCACTCTGCATGCGGTCGTACGCGGTACTTTTCCACACGAACTCCGCGGTGAAGCCCAGGGTGATGTGCACAGGCGGCTCCGACCCTGGGGCCAACTCCAACGTCACCGTGTCCTGGAATTTGCTCGGGAGTTTCACGATGAAGCCCGTGCACTCCCAAGGGATACTGTTCACGGCAGAGTGGCGTAGGATCATCTCGTCGCCGGCGGCAGGGCGGAGCTCCACCACAGCCAACACAAAGCGCGCCAAGTGGCGACCGTTGGCACCGACGGCCCACGAGACTCCAGAAAGCTCAAATGACTGCGCCTCCTTCAAGTTGCGGTCGTACTCGGCCTCGAGGTGGACCAAGGGCCCAAAAGATCGTTGGTACTGGAAGGCGTCCTGGTAGCGCATCAAAATCGGCAAGATCTCGTCGGTGGGGGCGGCAGCAGCGCCCAACTGTTCGATGGTGGCGCTGCCGTTGACCTTCCACTGGGCCTCCAACGCCAAAATCTCCCGGTAGGTCACGGCACGCGAGTGCACCTGCTCCTCCTCGCTGGGCACACTCAGCACCCAGGGCAACAACTGGCGGTCCTCAATGAGCGCCTGCCAGTTGGAGGTGTCCCAGGCAAAGTTTTTCTGCTGGGCACAGGGCAATCGGCACAAAATCACCACAATGGACTCTTCTTTGGCACTCACAAACCCCAAGATGAACACATTTTTGTTGCCACAGTTGTAGCACTCGAGGGTGGTGCCGCCGACGTCCGAGTCCTCGTGGAGCGACACCACGTTGTGGTGCGACACCACAAGATGCGTCACAATGTGCGAGCTGTTGGTGTGACTCTTGGAGTTGCAGAACCACCGGTTGCAGGTGTTGCATTTGACGACGCTGTTGGGCGAGTGGATCCCGCAGTAGGCACAGGCGTGGGCGGGGAGCGGCTTGAGCTCCTCCTCGTCAAAGTAGCGGAGATCGCTGTCGCTGGAGGCTTCCGACGCACCACTGGAAAAGCTATGTGCAAAAGCAGCGAGATGTGCAGAGTCCGGGAGTAGAGACGCTGGGAGCTCAGATCGTGAGAGCTCAGACCCTGGGAGCGCAGACCCTGGGAGCTCAGACCCTGGAATAGCCCCTGTCCTGTAGCCCTGGGACCGCACACCACGGGTCCCTATCTCCTCGCTAGCAGCCCCCTGAAACATCAACTCGGTCATGCTGCGTGGGTAGTGCCTGCAAATCGGAGCTTCTTCGCTGTCAGAGGCTGCGGAGATTTTCGTTTGTGAAAGTGTCACGTGAGGAAGAGGTAGGAGGGGGGCGGCGAGGGACGAGACAGGAAGAGGGCTGGGGAGAGCGCCGGGGACAGGGCAAGGGAAAGCGAACGAAGATTCAGAGAGAGAGAAAGCCAAAGAGAGAGGGGAAATCTGGAATTTGGGGGAGAACGAGGGGCGGACAGAAGGAGACCGTGGGGCAATGCCAGCCGAACGCCAGGTGCAACCAGAGAGCATTGCTAGCGGCGGGTCAGTGGTAGAGAGCGTAAATTGGCGGTGTCATCCGCTATTTCGCAGGGTAGCGAGTAAGGCCACCAGCTGGCCTGCCTATGCTGCAACCTTCCCCAGAGTTACAAGAGAGCCTGATTAGGACACCCCATTCACACCGTTCCAGCAATTCAGCCCTTGTTTTCTTGCACAATGCAAATTAATACGCAGGAAACTATCAGCATTGCAAATTCTGGAACTCGACTGCAGGGTCTGACGGAATCCACCCGACACGGACAGAGCAGCTCTTCGAGCTGTTGATGTACACCTGCATATTGGACGTCAATGTCCGCATTGGGGTAAATTAAACACCCGCACACCAGCGAAGGTCGGGCGCCATGTCTCACCACAGAATGGGCCCCTAGGAGGAGGGGGAGTCACAACGGCTGGTGAGCGAACAGGGCCCGGATCGTGCAAAATTTCACCCGAGGGAAGTAGAGCGCTCACAGCGGGGGCAAGGCGCAGCGAGGGTTGGTTGAGCGATGGCTGAGTGTTGTGCCGGCTGTGCGAGCGAGCGCCGTAGACGAGAGCGTAGGCTGCGATCGGAGAAATTGGCGAGGAGTCGATGGCACCAGGGCCTCAGATTTGGAGCTGACAGACTGAGGAGCATCGTAGGTCCAGGCCCGTGAGGAGACCTGAGGGCCCCGTAGACGGAGCGAGCGCCGGGGAGCCGGCGAGGGGTGCCCTCTTCAGCCGCTACGCAGCAGGCAGCAGGCACCAGTCGCGCCACCTGTCACGGGCCGCGATTTGCGCGTCCGGGTGAGACGAGCGGCACCCAGCGCTCAGACTCCAGAAGCTCAGAGACAGCCCGTGCGCAGAGAGAGCGTGGCACAGATTTAGCGACACAGAGTCAGCACCAGCGCCACCATCACAGCGACGGCACCAGCACCAGCGCCGCTCAGCACCGCCCAGGATCCCCCAGCAGCGACCCATTGGCCTGCGAATTCCACCAGCCTCCATAGGCCCCCACTTCAGGCTCAACACAGAGCCCAGCCCTCCACAGGCCCAGCACAGAGTCCCCCACAGCTTCCCAATGGCCACTAAATTCTCCTCGCCCTTCCACAAGGTGATCGCCCGCGACAAGGGCGTGTTCAACGGCCGCAGCCTCTACGTGTCGACGGACGCGGTGTCGTGGGTGCACCTGTACGCCCTCTGCATCACCGACCAGGGCCTGATGTACTCGTCCGACGAGAACGACAGCCACTACCTCGTGCTACAGAACCTCCAGGCGTGTTTTGTGCAGGTGATTCCCAGTCTAGCGGGCGGGGCCAGCACGAGCCCCCAGCACAAGCGAAAGTTCCGGCGCGAGGCCGCCGCCATGGACCCGCCGGACGCAGAACCGCCGGTGATTTTCATCAAAACTCACGATAACGCCAAGCTCTACGTCCGGGTGCCCTCCAAGACCAATTTCGGCAACTTGCTCGCGTCGCTCATCGTGTGGCAGAACCTCCGGCCGCTGGGCTTGGCCAAAAAATGGTACTGCGAGAACAAGGTGCCGCTAGAGGAGTCCGGCGCCACGCACGAGGTTCTAGTGTGCCGCTTCAAGGTGTTTGGGCCGATTCCGGCCAAGCTGAAGAACCTCAAGGTGGTGGCGGGCATCCCGGCGCCCGCCCTGCAGCCGACCCACGAGGACACGCCACAGGACCCCGCCGCCCCGCTGGCTCCCTCGGTGAACGAGGGCTGGTTCTACACCATGGGCGTGCTCCGGTCCAACGGAATGCTCAACTTTGTCGCCGAGTTGGACGGCACGTTGCTCTACTCGCTCGACGTGCGCTCGCTCATGCTGTCGGAGATCCGCGAGATGCACCACTCCATTTTCGATAACTCCAACGTGCTCTTCGTGGGCCGAATCAAGGAGCTCCGCCGCAACAACTGCATCAAGACCGTGACGCCAGCAGCGCTCAGCGACCTGGACCCGCCGCTCCTCTCGCGCGACGGCAGGGTCGTCTCCAGCGCCCAGCGGGTCTTGATCGAGTTCCCGCTCCACATCGATTTGGAGGACTGGTTTGTGGGCTTGAACTACTTTGCTCGCCGCGAGTACATCGGCTCCTACAGCCGCGAGAGCGCGCTTCTTGGGCCCGAGCCCGCGCCCGAGCCCCGCGACTTCGACCCGGACGCCACCCTCCCAGACGCCTCCCTCCCGGTCCCAGCTCCGTCCGCCACCCTCTCCAACTCAAACTCCGCCGGAACTTTTGTTCTTCCGGACTCGGAGGACCCGCACACGGCCCCGGCGCTCGCCGACTACTCCCGCGACAACCTCCGGGTGTCCAAAAAAGTGTCCATCGACATTATCGAGGCCAAATTCGACGCCGAGCCTGCCGCTGCACCCGCCGCCGGGCCCAAAATCTACGCGGAGGTGGTGATGTGGGGTCTCCCATGGTCCCGAACAGCGGTGGTTCTGCACACCAGCAACCCGTTCTGGAAGGAGGAGTTCTCCACAGACCTCCCGATTCTGACCCAGATGGTGCACATTTTGATCAAGCAGTGCGCGCTGGCCGCGACGTATCTGGGGGCGGACAAGGTGGTGGGCACGGTGTTCATCACGCCAGACATTCTCACGAAGCAGATCAGCACCAGCAGCACCATGATGACCGGGAGCGGCGCGGGGATCAGCATCAACGGGGCCGCCACGGTGGCCGGGGCCGCCCAGCCGAACATTGGCTCCAACGTGACCACCAACGACATCGTGCGGCTCTCGATCTACGACAGTCTGAATCTCCCGATCGGGAAGCTCCTCGTGACAGTGAGTCTCAAGGAGTACCACGTGCTAGCGCCTCGAAACTTCAAGACCATCGAGAGCATGTTGATGAATGCTCCTATGAAGGACCTCATCAAGTTCTGCAACACGCACGTGCCGTCCAGCGACTTTGAGAACGTGAGTCTCATCATGTTGGACATTTTCCAGAGTCTCGGGATCGAGAACCGGTGGTTCAAGGCGCTCATGGAGGCGGAGCTCGTGAATGTCGACAAAATGACCCGCAAGAACTACGTGACCAACAAGCGCAGCTCTGGGGCCGGCGCCACCGCCAGCCGCTCGCTGAACAACGTCTTCAACACGCTATTCCGCGGCAGCTCCATCTTTTCCAAGTCCTTGGAGAAGTACAACTTGCGCATAGGCCAGGAGTACCTTGAGAAGGTCTTCGGGGACTTTTTCGCCAAGATCTCGCGCGAGCAGAAGAACTGCGAGGTGGACCCGCGGTACGTGAGGCTCCAGGAAAGGGCCGCGACCCGTGGCCGCAGCGACGAGCTGCTGAGCTCCGGCTCCGACGACGAGGACTCGGACGAGGAGAGCGAGCGCGACGCGCGGGTCCAGGCCATGGTGGACGCCAATTTCCGCAATTTGTTCGGCTACGCCGAGGAGATATGGTCCAAGATCTACGTGACCAGCAACGACCTCCCGGAGCAGATCAAGACCCAGCTCAAAAACTTCCGCACCAAGGTGGAGTTGGCGTGCGACCCCGAGGACAAGACCACCTCGCTCAACTGCTTGAGCGCATTCATATTCCTTCGGTTCTTCTGCCCCGCCATCCTCAACCCAAAGTTGTTCTACCTCACCAAGGACCACCAGACGGGCGAGACCCAGCGCACGCTCACGCTAATAGCCAAGATCTTGTTGAATTTGGCCAACCGCCAGCAGTTTTCCGCGCACAAGGAGCCCCATTTGGTGCGAATGAACGACTTTTTGCTGGACCACCAGGCCGAGGTGTTGGACTACTTCGACAAGATCACGGGGCGCAAGAATGACTTCAACGAGAAGATCCTCGACTTGTCGCACGAGGTGAAGCGGTTCGATTTGGGCCTCAGCTCCGACGCCACCTCGCTGGAGCTCCCCACCACCCCCTACCTCATCGACAAGTACCTCCGGTTGACCGAATTGACCCATCTTTTGGACTACAAGAACCTGGCCATGAACCGCAGTGCCAGCTCCAACAGCATCACCAGCTCCAGCCAGTCCCCGAACCGCTCGTCCAACGGCGTGGCCACCACCCGCTCCTCGCTCAGCATCCACACCGGCTCCACCGTCCAGAACCACTACCGCGATAGCTCCAGGGAGAGCAACGGCGACATCCACATGAACTCCGAGCGCAACGTGTACCAGATCGGGTCGCTAGAGTTCGAAAAGCTGGAGTTCTTGGACTTGGCGGGCGACAACGAGACCGAGGGCTTCTTGAAGAGTCTTTGCCGCAGCAACGAGAACATCTTTCTGTTTATCACCTCCAACATCACCTTGAAGGACCTTCAGAAACAGAGCACCAACTTGGTCCAGAAAGTGACCAGCCTTGAGAGCTTCTTGGAGTCCTGCGAGTTGCCCGTCAACTACCAGACGGACCTGCGGATGTGGGAGGCTTTTACGGAGGAGATCTTGTCCCGTGCCTACCTCGACACCCAGCGCAATTGCTTGGTGTGCTGGAGCGGTCTGGAGGACCAGGTACCGCAGCACTTGAAGAAATTGACCGACAACGCCCTCACGGGCTTGAAGTTGAAGTTCCCGGCGGTTTCCAGCGACGGCGAGATGGTGCGCCTCTCAAATTCGTTCAGCAGCATCTCCATCGCCAGCGCTTTGCGCAGCCCGAAGAAAAAGAACCCTTTCAAGAAGTGGCTCAGCCGGGAGAGGGCCTAGGGTGGAGCGAAGGGCGCTTGGGTGCTTGCAACCTAGTTCCTGCAGATAGACCAAGGGGCACAATTGATAATTCTGCAGATAATATGTAGAGAAAGAGGGCGGTGGGGCCAGGTAGCCCGTAACCTGAAGCCTCAGGCCGGAGGCTCGGGTGGTGAACGTAGCTCTGCTTTACATACTGGACCGTTCCGAGCATTTTCCGGCATTTTGGCGCTCTGCGGTCTCTTTGGTGGTCTTAGGCGCTGTAGGAGCCTGATCGGCATTGCCTAGCGCGGCTTGGCCCTTCGCGCTATCGGATCCGCAAACTCCGGCAGAGCAAAAGAGCGGCGGACCATAGCAAGGGCAGCACGTGGGAGCAAGGGGCGACGATCAGACAATAGAGCAAGTAGCGCGAAGTGCCCCTGGACTGAAGGAGCTCAGCAGAAGAAGAGAGATGCTCAATGAGGGGCAGGCACGCGGGCCGGTGGTGAGCAGAGTGTAGGCCGGCGATGAGCAGAGTGCAGGGTGTTAGTGAGTAGAGCGTAGGCTGGCGGTGATCAGAGCAATCCGAGCAACCCAGGGGCGACCGCCGGGACGACCTACGGGCAAATGCTCCCCTGAGGGCGCTCCCGGCCGCCCCCCAGCGTTACCCGGCGCCTCATCTTCGCTACCCTGCGCCTCATCGTCGCACTTGCCCCGGTGGCTACACACAGGAAGCGAACACATCGACGGAAAAGCAAAAAATGGGCCGCGATTAGCGCCCACAACAACAGAGCGCTACTCCCGGAACGGCACCACAGCAACGACAGCGCTATCCAGCACCAGAGCTGCCTACGAGAAGACCCGAAGTTTCTGAGCCAGTCCATCCGCACGCCATGTCAGCCGCCGAATCCGCACCGCAGGTTCCCGAGCAGGCCACCAAGTCCGAGGGCCCCCTTGAAGGGACTGGGTCCTCGAACTCTGCCCCCTCAGAGCACTCAGAAGACGGTCCTTCCGAGGAGGAGATCCTCGCCTCGTATCCGCAAATTTCCGAGCCCACCGGACAGACCGGCTACACCTGCATGCTCACCGACGAGCAGCAGTTCAAATTGAAGGAGTTCCGGGAGATTTTGACTGCCCAGGGGTACAAGAAACGTCTTGACGATGCGCTGCTCTTGCGGTTCTTGCGCGCGAGAAAGTTCGACGTTCCCAAGGCCTTGACGATGTTTGTGGACTGCGAGAAGTGGCGCCAGCTGTTCGGCACCAACACCATCCTCAAGGACTTCCACTACGAAGAGAAGCCCTTGGTGGCCAAGTTATACCCCCAGTACTATCACAAGACCGACAAGGACGGTCGGCCGGTGTACTTTGAGGAGTTGGGCAAGGTTAACTTGACGGAGATGTTGAAGATCACCACCCAGGAGAGAATGTTGAAGAACTTGGTGTGGGAGTACGAGCTGTTCACCATCTACCGACTCCCCGCGTGCTCCAGAAAGCGCAAGGCGCTTGTGGAAACCTCCTGCACCATCATGGACCTTAAGGGGATCTCCATTTCTTCCGTGTACCAGGTCATGGGCTACGTCAGAGAGGCGTCGGCAATCGGCCAGAACTACTACCCGGAGAGAATGGGCAAGTTCTACTGCATCAACGCGCCGTTTGGATTTTCCACCGCGTTCAAGATCTTCAAGCCCTTCTTGGACCCCGTCACCGTGTCCAAAATCTTCATCTTGGGCTCTTCTTACAAGAAGGAGTTGTTGAAACAGATCCCCGCGGAGAATTTGCCGGTGAAATTCGGCGGAAAGAGCGCCGTCTCGGACGAGGAGCTATACTTGAACGATTACGGCCCGTGGAGAGACCCCCAGTACATCGGTCCCGAAGGTGAGGCCCCCAGGGCTTTCCACCAGTAGCTCCAGACCCGCTCAGTGTCCCCCTGCGGCCCCGTGACTTGACAATGTTGATACTATCGTTACATTACATAATCCACTTCTCTGTAGCACCTTAGAGTTGAAACCCTGGAGACCCTGGGGGGTTCTGAAGGGCTGTGTTCTGCCCGCTGCGCCGCTGGGCTTGTGGAAGCACCAGCGGAGCCCCTGCCGCTCCGCTGGCCACTTCGTGGAGACCCCTGCGGGAGGCTCAGAGCCCCGAGCGCAGCGAGCAGAGCACCACGCAGTGGCTCCGGCCAAGTAGGCGCCAGCGGAGGGTCAAGAAGGCGCCAGCGGAGCGTCACGCTGTGCCTCTAGGCGCTGGGTCTCCAGAGCGCACTGGGCACCGAGTCGCGTCTCACACCAGAGCGAGACCTGCATATAACAATTTCCCTGGTTCTTCTAATTCAGCCAGACAGGCCTTAAAATGTCCAAAATTTCACCCGGCCGCCCTAGAGCAACCATTAATACGCTCTGATTCTTTGAAATCAGCTTTTTCCTTCAGAATCGCCTAAACTCGTGCCCTGTCCTTCGCCACTGACCTTAACAACCTGCATATAGCCACACACCGTACGCGTAAACATCGCCAGTCAAGGGCAGCTGCAAAGCATCACCGGCTCTTCACCAGCTGCATCGATGGAAACGCCGACCCGACCACTCCCAGACGCGCCCCAAGGGCTCCCGCCGCCCACGATTCCCTCGGGCCTTTTTTCGCAGCGCTCGTTGTTCGATGTCGCTGCGCTGTCGGTCCTTCTCCCCGGGGCCACAGAGACCCCAGCCGCTGCCTCCACGGCCTCAGGATCGCGGGAGGCTCGGCTCTTTGACGGGAGCTCGGTGACGCTTCGGCGGAAAGAGCAGCGTGGGCCTGCACCCGACGTGGTGCTCTCGGCGTCTACAGAGGCCCAGGACTTCATCGACATGGACCGGCTCTTTGCGGCCGTCAGCCTCCGACAGACGATGCGGGCGTCTGAGCGGGCGCTACGAGCGGCAGCGGCCACTGAGGGCGTGAGCTCAGACGCGCGGAGCGTTGAGGCAGCTGCTGCCCCTAGAGCCAGAGCCTCTGGCTCCAGCACCCGCGCCTCTGCCCCTGTTGCATCCAGCGCCCTCTGGACCGACAAGTACCGGCCCACGCGTTTTCTCGAGCTTTGCTCCGCCGGAAACGACCGGCTGTACCGGCAGATGCTGCACTGGCTCAAGCGATGGGCGCCCGTGGTGTTCGGTGAAGGCCCGCGGACCGAGTCGCCGGAGCTCGACGCCCTTGGCCGCCCCCGGCGCAAGATTTTGCTCGTCCACGGCCCCCCTGGGGTCGGAAAAACGCTCACCGCGCACTTGCTTGCGCGGCAGTTTGGCTACGCGGTGCAGGAGCTCAACGCCGCCAACAGCATGGACCCAGCCCTCGCCAGCGGTGTGGCCACCAGTGCGGGCGGCAATGTTTTCGGCAACTTGAAGCGGCGCATCACCACCGCGTTGACCTCGAACTCGCTCACGTCCCAGGGCCGGCCCACGTGTCTCGTGATCGACGAGCTCGACGCCAGCGTCAACGCGGGCGACATGGTGCGGATCCTCGTGGAGCTCGTGGAGAGCGATGCGCGCACCATGAGGCGCGCAGACACGGGCCCAAAGGCCAAGGGCAAGTTTTTGCTCACGCGGCCGATCATCTGCATCGCCAACGACCTCTACGCATCCGCTCGCCCCTACAGCGGCGCGTCGTTGGACAAATTGCGTCCGTTGTGCGAAGTGGTGGCGCTCCGGCGGCCCCAGGTGACCAGCAGCCGCACCGGCAACGCCCTGCGCTCGGTGCGCGATTTCCTCATGGCCATCAGCGTCAAGGAGCGGCTCGACTTGGACCACCGCTCCGTGGGCGAGATCTTCGCGGTGTGTGAGGGAGACGTGCGGGCGTGCATCAACCACCTCCAGTTCAGTGCTCGGCGTGGAGCCGCCGGGCTGGGTTCTGGCTCCGGCTCTGGTCCGGGCACGTCCAGCGGCCCCGCTGGGTCCAGCTCCAGTGCCAAAGAAGCACAGCTCTCGTGGTACGCGGTGGTGGAGCAGCTCTTCCGGCGTGACCCCCAGAGCACGAAGGACGAGAACTTCGACGCGCTCATGGCGTCGCTTTCTGACGGCAGCGGCAAGGCGGCAGTCAGCAGCGGCAGTTCCGTGGAGAAGATCGCGCGCGGGGTGTTCGCGCGGTACTTGGACGCGGTGCACCGACAGGACGATGCGGTAGCGCGGCCGGCGCAGTTGGGCGAGTGGTGGCGCTTCTATGACGAGGTGGTGACCGGGAGCCAGGCCCTCCAACCCTACGCCAGCGCCGTGCTTTTGGCGCTCTGGCTGCTGCTTGCGGAGATCAACCCGCAGCGGCACACCGCGGAGCCACTCGTGCCCGATGCGCGTACGCTCGACTTCGACTCTGCCGAGCGGATGCGCCAGAATCGCGCGCTCATGAGGCGCGTGATCGATAGGCTCCCGCCCTCGGTGCGCGTGTGTGTGGGCAGCGAGGGCGGCGCCGGAATTGCGGGCCACTTCTTGCCGTACGTCGAGAAAATGTTGACCCCTGGCACCGCCCAGGGCGGCGGCAGAGGCTCCGCTTGGGAACGGCAGGTGGTGGAGTCGATCGCGGACCTTGTGGCGGCGTTTGGCTTGACGTTGGAGCAGCACCGCGAGCTCGACTCAGGGCTCATTCAGCTCCAGATCGCCCCCGTGTGGGACACCCTCACGCGCTACGACACGCCGCTTGCGCCTGTACCTGTCGCAGCGTTGGCGAAGGCTGTGCAAAGTCGCCGGCTGTGGCTCTTCCCGTTGATCACCGCGGAGTTGGACCGCCGCGAGGCCCAGCGCCAGAAGAAGCGCACGATGGCCCGCGCCGCCGTTGCGACTGAGGCTGACACAGCCAAGCGCCCGCGCATGGAAAACAGCGCCGACTTTTTCAAGCAGCTGGCCCCGGGAGGCCGGCCCGCTGTGCGCCCCGCCGACCACCACTCGGCCCGCATTTGGGTCAAGTACCATGAGGGTTTTTCCAATGCCGTGCGCAAGAGCATCGGCTGGAGCGATCTATGGCTCCCAGCCCACCGCTTGGTGGACTAGGCCCCCCGCAGGAGCCTCCACGGAGTGGCCAGCGGAGCGGACAATGGGTCGGTCAGTTCCAGAACCTGCGCCTGTGCTGGCGGCTGCTTGACGCTCCGCGGGCGCCTGCCCGGGGAGGGCCACTGCGTGGGGCTCAGCCCGCTGCGCTCGAACAGCCAAGCGACCGCCGGGCGGCCATCCTTATATACAGGACATGAAGGCGGGTCAGTTTGCTCTTCCATATTGGAGATGAGGGCCTATTTTTAAGACATTTTTGGGTTGAAAAGACCATTCGGAGGTGTCTGAAGATGCGTTTTGTTTTTCTGGCGTTTTCTGTGACGCTATGACGTCGTTCGCGATGAATTGCACCCAGAGTCCACACAGAAGCATGGGTTTGCCTAGGGGTCAGGATATTTGGGATGACAGTGGATTGGTGATTTCATAGGGGAGGGCTTCGAGTGGAGATAGCCGAACTGGAGAATTAACTCTGGAGGATGAGGTGGGCGAAGAGAGGAAGAAATAGAGACGGGATGGAGAAAAGGATAGAGCGAGGGAAACAGGAGGAAGTCGAGAAAGAATGTGCACTTTTTGAAAATTTGTAGGGAATTGTGAGGTATGGGAAAAGAGATTCGGATTTTGTAGAGCAGGGCAGAACATGAAGTAGAGAGGGCTACGAGAGCTAGAGAACGAGGGCTGGAGAGGGTTACGAGGGCTAGAGAACGCTCCAAGAGCTAGGAATCCCAGAGATCCCTAAAAAAAGTACAAAATGTCGCAGATACCCCGCAAGAATTTGTCAGAAGATTTCAGAACTGTCTCTAGAGCGAAGGGTAGAGTTTCGAGCAGAAATCGGAGTGAAGGCAGAGCTCAAGGAAGGGCAGGGCTTCGGGTGATGGCGCGCGCACTGGGAGCGAGGCCGCACCGCACCTACATAGAGCCAGAGAAGCCACCCCACAGTCTCCCACCACCCCACTTCTCACTGCCACAGCCAGCTCACAGCCACGGCCCAATGTCGTACTTCCCGCAGTTTGTGCACAGTCTACGACCGGCGGAGATTCCCAGACCAGAACCGCTGGGGCGGCCGCTCTTGCGCTACGTGGCGGTGTTCAATCCCGCGCTCGCAGACCCCAGGTCTGAGCTGATGCTGGAGCTCCTCAAACAGCTCGTGTGCTTTGTGGATGGGCCCGAGAAACACAGCGATGCCCAGCGACTCAATGTTGTGGGCATCTGCCGTGGAATTGACGCGTTCGGCGCCGATTTCAGCTCTCTGTCGCCGGAGACTTCCGAAGGCCCAGGGAGCACAGAGACTCACAATGGAGCCAGCATCCACACCGCAGGCCTCTGCGTCGTGAGGACCGACGGGGCGGCAATCATCGTGCGTGAGATCGAGCCCTCGGTGTTCTTGGCGTGCTGTGTCTCTGTGTCGGACGAGAGCTGTGCGGCCATCATCAGCCACCAGACCTCCATCCACACGGTGCAGGCCCACCGCTACTACACGATGCTCCGGGGGCCGATTACGCAGGATCCCCAGGACGCGGAGCTCCTGCTGCTGTTGCTGGAGTTCTGGGGCGGATTCCTTGACGCGTTCAACGGCGCCGGCGGGCCCGGTGCCTCCCGGTTCCCCTGGACCAACAGCAGTATCAACTACCGCGGATTCTTGGGCCTTTTGGGCCAGCGACCGCTCTACAAAAAGTCCTCGTTGAACCTCCAGGCGGCAGCGCGCAGAGAAGTGGAGGCTGTGCTCGGAGAGAGCGCGTCCCAGAGGCCCACACCCCCGGGGCCCACATCCAAGGGGCCGGCTCCCTCTACGCCCTCTCGCCCCCGCGCGGTTATTGTCGCCTACTTCGACAAGACCATCCCCAAGCGCTACGGTATGGTGCACTGTGCGGGCAGAGACATCGAGCCCAGCGAGTTGCACACGCTCTACAACTGGCTCGAGCTACACGACCACCACAACAAACTCGACACCACCCACCTCACGGCTGTGGGTACTGGCGACTTGTTCACAGCGCCCATAGTGCAGCCGGAATTGGCGCTTTCTGGGGCCAGCGGAACCGCTGGCGCTGCTGTGGCCTCCAGCGCAGCCAGCGCCCACGAGGTGCGCTCCACCGCGACTTTCCGTTCGGAGGCGCCTTCCACCTTCGACATGTTCAACCCATTTGCGCTCACGAGCACCGTGCTCCAGCCGCTAGGCAATACTGTCACGGAGGCTTTTAACATGGGGGCGTCCGGCCGCTGGCTCAGCGCGCCGTGGTCGCCCTTTGCCAGCCAGCGCGGAGTGCAGGAGACGCTACGGGGCCGCAATTTGCCCCAGCCGGACTTGCAACTGCGAGAAGCTGGGCGACTGGAGGCTGAGCGACTGGAGGCTGAGCGACTGGAGGCCTCGGACGGCGAACTCCCGGGGACGTTTCTCGTGGGTCTTGCAGCGACAGTTCACGGCAGCACCATCCACCCGAAGACCGTGCACCTCCGCGCACTGGGCGGCACAGTGGCTGCGTTTCTGTTGGTGGTGTACGAGAAGCGCAACGTGGTGGTGACGTTGGTGTACGAGGCGGGAGCTGAGGAGCTCACCGACGCGCTGTTCTACGAGTCGCTCAGCAGCTCGTACCTCGAGCCTTCGATCGACGAAATTCGCGCCACTTGCTTTACCGGGAGCTTAGTGGACACCACGGGCAGCCAGAGCTCGCTCCGCTCGTTGGCGCCACAGGAAACGCAGGACTTTTTCTTCGTGGTCTACGATCCTGAGGAGGGCAGTGTGCGCTCGTCGTTCCCGTTCCTTCCGGGGGGCGAGGAGCAGCCGATGCCCGCGAAGAACTCGCGCCATTACCGCCGCACTGTGCTCTACCTCCACGACCTCCTTGCGGAGATTTTTGTGGTACAAGGCTCGGGCCAATTCTTCCGCCACGACCGCTCCTTGAACGAATTTTTCCACAAATTCCACGGCGCTTCCACCGACTGGATGTTCTATTACATGCGGTACCAGGGCAGGTTCATTGTGGTGGTTAAAAACAGCCGCAAGAAGCCCGTGCGGGCGCCTGTGGGGTCGTCGGCGAACTCGGTGGCGGACACGGGCGGAGTTTTAGGCGCCATCTCCGAGGGGATCTACGACTATGCAAACCTTGGATTTCTCGATAATCTCGGAGATGACGTCAAGTCGTGGCTCCAGGGATTCAGCATTACGGGAGAGACATAAGAGAGCCAAGGCATAGAGCGGTGTACAAGGATATAGAAAGAGAAACAGAAGAAACAAAAGAGGAGAAAAAACAATAAGTTATTTGTATTATCTGGGAGCTCTTGTGGCGAGGAAGATGGTGAAGACAGTTACGAGACTGTGAGGATAGGGAATAATAGAAAGACTATGGACTATGATCGACAGGTAGCGACAATTAGCCGCAAGTATCAGTCGATGTGAGGATAGCCGTCGGAGCTCCCAATTCCCGCATACCCACAGCCCTCACAAGCCCTGACTTTCCCTCACGCTCCCTCACTTTTCCTCGTCATCGTTTACTCTCCCCCCTCTCCCTTTCCATCTCCCTCACCCTCACCCCTTTCATCGGCCCAGTCCAAAAAGCTCGGCACGTCCTTGGCAACCACCGCATTCATCGACATGTTCGCCACAAACGCTGGCACGAAGCCGCCGGGGTGAGAGCATGTGGCCATGGACCACTCGAGGGAGTCAGCAGCGGCATCGTACGTCACCCTCTCCACCGAAGTGTAGCGCGCCCGCACGCCTGGCACCAGCAGCGAGGAAAAAAGCTTCGGAGCTATGGGCACCGAGATGACGTACGAGACGTGGGGGGAGGTGGCGAGGGTCTTAGGGCTCACCACGAGCACCAACTCGTGGAACACGCGCTTTTTGAGCGGAAACTGTAACTTGTAGACGACCCGTGTAAGGTACTGAGCGACGTCGTAGGGCTCGAGCTCTGAGGTCGAGAGTGCCACCGGCTTTAGGGAGAAGGCGTCCACCTCGTGGATGTACTGGGCCTCGTAGTGCGTGTGGGTGTTCGACAAGAGGTCGTCAGTTGGTGTCCCCACGACGTAACGAAGGAGCTTCAGGTGGTACGAGCGTCTGTCTCCAGGCCCAAAAGTCGGCCCCGTGAAGGTTGTGGTACGGGCGCACCAATGGGCGCCATTTCTGGAGCTGTGGGCGGTATGGACCTCCACGGGCTTTGAGTTGCGGAGGGTGAAGGTGAAGGACCTGTCACGGGACCACAGGGGCACCAGGTCCAAGAGTGCAGTCGCCTCAGCAAGGAGCGGTCCGTAGCTGAGCAGGAGCTCAGAAATTGGCTCTGCGGACAACAAAGTTGGGCTCATGGAGAAAAAAGTGGGCGGAGGTCAACAGGGCGGTGCAGAGATATCAGCAACCACCACTTTTTACGCAACATATCTGTAAGAGATTTCTCTTTATTTCAAGTTGGTTGCATAGTGTAGTGGTTATCACTTTTGGTTCTGATCCAAACAACCCCGGTTCGAATCCGGGTGCGACCTTTTTTTTGATGTTTATTTTCCTGCACCAACGGCCTTTGTTTACGTGTGCGGTGACCAGAGAATAGACGAGACCACACGCAGAGGCAGTGGAAGAGCTACCGGCAACACATCAACACAGCAGTCGGCGCCGACATCTACGGGCCACGCGAGCAGTTGGAGCCAGAGCAGCCGATAGTGCAGGCAAAACAACCGCCAGCAGCACACAGCACCCACCAGAGCGCACGAGCGGACGATTTTTCGCAGCGCTTGTTGACACAGAGCACAGGGCGAACAGAGACAGCACGGAGCCCAGATCTTGTGCCACGAACCCCTTGTGCTGCCAGTGTCTTCTCCCACGTCGACAGAACACACGGACCAAATTTGGTCCCGTAAGACCTGCATCCGTCCGAACAGCGCCTCTCAGAAGAAGCCCCAGCGGAAGTTGACGAGGCCTCCAGAAATTGCCGGAGACTTCTTCAAATCGCCGGAGACTTGCCGAACGCCCATAGCTGCCCCCAAAACACCAGCAGCACTTCTGCCATGGACACCCCCCAGCACAGTCCCGCCAAGCCCAAGGCCACATCGCTCGCGATCGTGGACCTCCACTCCCAGATCGACCAGCTCAAGTACAAGCTCGAAACGGTGACGATATCGCATGACGATTACAAGAAGAAGAACACAAACGCGACGCAAAAGCTCGACCTGTTTGTGGACCAGTTGGCCAATGCTAAGCACGAGAACGACATGGTGCATGCGCTTCTCAAGAGAAAGGAGCGCCGCATTTCCGATCTCGAGGACCAGTTCAACGAGCTCAGCTCAGGCAACGAAAACCTCAAGTTGAGCTACAAGAACATGAAGATCCGCTGCGACAATCTCCAGGAGCTGTCGTCCAGCTCCACCGCCGAGTACGAGCGCCTCAAAATCGCCTACGATGCCCTCATCGCCTCCCAGGCCGAATACAAACGCCATTACCTGCAGGAGCTCCACAGTCTAAGCGCCAGTTTCGACGCTTACAAGAGCGAAACCGAGGCCAAATTGGCCGCTTTGGCCGCCTCTTTTGACAGCAACGACAAGGACGTGGACACGCTACTCGAGAGCTTGGTCAACAAGAAAAAATCGTTGGAGAACTTGTACGTGAGCAAGAACAGAACAGTGGTGGAGCTTTTGGAGAAACTCGCGCGAGCATCGCGGATTCACGGCCAGGACTCGCGCACACTCTTGGGCGAAATCGCGGAAGCGGTGACGGCGTTAGCCCAGAAATATCCTGACCTCCAGGACCGCATTGTGGAGCACGAGAACGTGAAGGTTGACATTGCGGAAATCTTGAGCGAATCTGCGGAGGCTCTCGCGAACTCGTCGTTCGACGAAGACGTGACGTTGGTACAGGCGGACCCGGAGCCGAAGCGAAACCTGAGCGGTCTGGGTGTGCACAGACAGCTGTCGGTGTCGCAGCCCAAGACTCGCAGGAAAAATAAGCGCCAGTCGCTCCGCGTGGACGCAGGTACTTCGGAGATTGCATACAACTCACAGCCTCGCAGAGGCCAGCGGCTGGACTCTAAGCGCAACCTGACGCCTCCCCAGCTGAACCAGAGCCTGGGCTACTCCCTGGGCCAGCTGCATCAGTACCAGGGGTACACCCAGAGTCATTCCCAGGGTCACTCCCAGAATCAGAGCCACTCCCAAAGCCATCCCCAGGGCCACTACCTGGGCCTGAGCTATCCGCTGAGCTACCAGCAAAACTTCCAGCCGCTGGCGCAAGTGCAGAACAAAATTCACACGTTCAACGCCAACCTGAGCCAGAACTACAACACCAACGGAGCGAGAAAGCTGAGCAACAGCAGGGCCAAGAGGAAGTCGCTCTATGGCGCCAGTTCTACCGACTACAGACAGAGTGCGTACGACCAGAACCCCAGCCAACTTTAATGTACAGTCCAGAGCATCATAGGCCGTAGAGCGAGATGACGCCGTTTTCGTAGCCCAAGGCGAGGAGCTCGGGGAGCGGGCGAGAGCGGGAGCGGGGTGTGGGTAAAATTTCCGCCAGGGCTCCGGAAATTGTTCCCGAGGGGCCAGAAGAAGCAGGGGGTTCCATGGCCAACGCAGTAAGCTTCAAGCTGCCTGTAGCGGCGCTATCGTCGGCTCCTATTGCCGGGAGCACCTTTTCAACGGACGCCACGACACTGAGCCCTTTGCGATCGAAAACTCGAGCTGTTCCGTTCCAAAAGCCGACCGCGACACGGCCCGGAACCGCCGCTAGGAGCCCCAAGCCCGCGTGCTTCAAAGAGTGGAGCTGCGACCTTGGACTATCGCCTCCCAGAGGCTGTGTACCCGAGCTCACATTGACTGCGGGCCTTGGCCCTGGAACCTCGGCCCGGACCTCAGACCAAAGGCCCTCGCCCTCAGTTTCCTCACGCAGCTCCTCCGTCAACCTGCCGTGCTCTTGAGGCACCACGAGCTCGAGGAGCTTCTTGGAGGCTGAGCCCACAAGAATCCGTCCGGACCCGTCCAGGACCACCGAGAGCACGGGACTAGGGCACAACATGTCGCACACGTGAAACAACAGCACCGAGGGCAGGCCATTGACGAGCGACGAGGACTCCGAGTGTGTCGTTCTTGTGACGGTTACAACTTGCTCCGGGCCCAACAAGAATCCAAGCACGTGCCCGGACTCGTAGGCCACGTAAAAAACGTCGCTGGAGACCCAAGCGCACCGCATCATTATCCCGAAACCATCGCGCTTTGAGATCTCGTCGTCAAGAGGCTCCGGGAGCAGCCTGAGCGCCTTCTTATAGCAGGCCCAAGGGTCCACATCGTGGACCAAGCGACGGAGAGAGAGAGGTCTCTCCAGCTCCAAAGCGTAGATATCAAAACGATTCGAGTCCACGGTGGAGGGAGTGAGCAATAGACGTCCCTCAAGTGCCACATTGCAGAAATTGAGCGAATTGACGGGGATCTCCTCGAAGTTGGGGGCTGCGGACTCTGCCCTGGAGTGCTGAGAAGCCCTGCGGCCATCCAAATTCCAGAGCCGGGCGGTGGAGTCCCGCGAGTGTGTCAAAAGCAGCCCCGAGACCGTCACTTGCATCAGCAAAATGCTGGCATCATGGGCCTTCCACGAGAGCAAGGGCCGTCGCAGCTGGAGGTTCCACCAGAAGACGTGGCCCTCGCTGTCGGCTGAAAACAAAAAGGCCCCAGAAAACACGCAGCATGTGACTTGATGCTGGTGGCCCCGGAGGGAGAAAAGAAGCCGTCCCAGAGGCTTGTGGGTGGTCATTGCATTGGGGCAAGAGGTGGTTCCATGAAGAGGTACTGCAGATAGAGAAATAATCGAAGTGCAGATAGAAAATACTGCAGACAGAAATAAGACTGCACAATCCGTAAATACCCACACCCCGTCCCAAGCCTGTATATAGCCCCCATCACAGGGTTCTTGCAAGGCTGGAGCCTGCCATTGGCGGCAGAGAGAGAGGTTTGGAAGAAGCTGGCGCAGAGCTGACAAAGTCAGCAGCTTCAGTAAAAAAAAATTTGGGCAGGAAAAAGTCACATGGCGGTGGGGCCCTCCCCCTGGGCGTCCGGTGTGGGATAGGGAGGGACCTCATCGGAAATTAGGCGAGGTTTTGAGTGGAGAGTAAAAAATTCTTTGACGGGCCAGGGATCTTGGCGGTGCCTCGGCGTTATTCGTTTCAACGTCAGACTACGAGGTACAAGAAATTTGGCTACCCAATGGCTACGAAAGCGGCGCCTTCTCGGCACGAAAAATTTTCTGTGCAATCAGAGGCCAGAACTGGTGATTTCTGAATCAAAAAATATTTGTGACGGGCCATAATCTGGGGCTGAATCCAGGCCGTGAGGCTCAAACCGAAATTTAGACTGGGTAACCGGGCGGGAAGGAATGGGTGTATGGGTGGGCGAATTTTTCAGAGCATGAAGAGCCCAGGCTGGTCCAGGATTCTGCCTTAAAATTTTGGGGGAATTACGCAGGAGTGGCCGTGAGGCGAATATTCTCCCCAGCAGCAAAATGTGAGGTGAGAGGGGTCCAGAGTGAAGGGCCTGGACCTTCCCCGTGTAGCAGCGCATCAATGCGCATGGAACATCAGCTGAACGTCACCTGAACGCCCTTGCAGAGCGACGCAAAAATGGCCCAGAGTTGCCAGAACTTGTCCTCTGACCACTCCTTCTGTCGCTACAGCAGCTCGTAAACAGAGTTATCTGATACATCTACCCAATCAACACCATGGCCGGCCCACAATGATTGGCTGGAGAAGGGGCGCGCCGCCATTGGCTGTCGCGCCGCCGGGCTCGCACGTAGCGCTGAAAAATACCCCTAAAGGGTATTGAAAATGGGTGCCAGCCGCACGCCTTGCAATTGTCTTATGCATGTGTTGCGCAGCCCGGACGCTGATTAAATTGATAATGTGCCCTCCCATCGGATATTTAGGTCGCCCGATTTCCTCTTTTTCAGTTTGACTAAACCAACTGGAAAGTTGCCAATTTTCCCAGCAAAATGGTGAACGTTTTCAACCCCCAAATTTTCTTTGTGGTGTTCAGAGAATCACTTGAGGCCATCATTGTGGTCTCGGTGTTGCTCGCCTTCTTGAAGCAGGGTCTTGGTAAGAGTACTGATGACCCCACTGTGTACAAGCGATTGCGGCGACAGGTGTATCTAGGGGCTGTTCTAGGGGTTGTGGTCTGTTTGATCATTGGTGCTGGTTTTATTGGTGCTTTCTACTCGCTCAAAAAGGATCTCTGGGCCTCTTCTGAGGATCTCTGGGAAGGTATTTTCTGTATCATCGCAGCCATTTTGATCTCCATTATGGGAATTGCCATGTTGAGAATCAACAAGATGAAGGAAAAATGGAGAGTGAAGTTGGCCCAGGCCCTTCTTAAGGGCCCTTCAAACGGAAAATTCAGTCTCGGACACTGGGCCCAGAAGTACTGTATGTTTATCTTGCCCTTCATCACCTGTCTTAGAGAAGGTTTGGAAGCGGTGGTGTTCGTCGGTGGTGTTGGTATCAACCAGCCTGCGTCTTCGTTCCCTATCCCCGTCATCACCGGTTTGATTGCCGGTATTGTCGTCGGTATTTTGTTGTACTACTTTGGTTCCACTTCCTCGTTGCAGGTCTTTTTGATCATCTCCACCTGTATTTTGTACTTGCTTGGTGCCGGTCTTTTCTCCCGTGGTATCTGGGGATTCGAGACCTACGAGTTCAACAAGCAGACTGGAGGAGATGCCTCCGAAAACGGATCTGGTCCCGGTACCTACAACGTCCACAAGATCGTCTGGCACGTCAACTGCTGCAACCCAGAGACCGATAACGGTTGGGATGTGTTCAACGCCTTGTTGGGATGGCAAAATTCTGCCACCTACGGCTCGGTTATCTCCTATAACGTCTTCTGGATTTGTCTTATTTTCACCTTGGGTGTTATGTTGTACGAAGAGAGGACCGGCCACTTGCCTTTCATCAAGAACCTCAAGCTCAGACAATTGAACCCGATGTACTACATCAAGGGCAAGAACAAGAACGAGTTGTCCCAGGAAGAACAGGCAGAATTGTTCAGAAGATTGAGGGAGGAAGGTATCAACCTCGACGACTCTCCCGCCCAGCCTGTCGAAAGCGCGGACAAGGAGATCGAGAAGGATGCCGAGAAGGTGCCCAGCGCCTCTGGCAGCGAGTCTGTCACTCGCATCTAATTGGGCCTAGGCTCAGGGGCTCTGCCCCAGGGGTTCATCCCCAGGCCGTTTGGCCAGTGTTTTTGTTGTAATTGTTACAGGGGACAATAATGATTTGGCTCTCGCTGACCCATCTCTTTCTAGCTGAAATCACACACACACACACATAATACAGCGGAAAAAGATGGCCAGTGCTCCAATCGGCGTTGTCTTCTGAGGTTGGGATTTTTTTTATAGAGCCAGGACTAATGAAGGATACATATGAAGATATAGAAACTGTATTTCAGAAAGTGGTCGCCTTCAGTAAAAGCTGTCGAACTCGTGTTCCGACTGCTTTAAGGTGGTGGCTAGCGCTATGTCAAAGTCTCGTTCCGAATGCACCGGCTCGCCGGCCTGGTCGATCTCGTCCAACAAGATGTCAACCAACTTCAAGCAGTATTCGTTCAACTGGAGGTGCTTGCTTTTGGCGAACACCTCCGCGAAGAACGTCACTCCGAGCGATAAATTGCCGGTGATGTAGGGGAAGTTATTATCTTTGGGCACATTGCGCAAGTTCTCCACAATCACATTCAATATGTAGGTCTGGAGACTCTGCACTATGCGCAAGAAGGTCTCTGGACCGGTCAATGGCTTGACGGTGTGGATGAGCCTCACGAAATGAACTAAGAGACTGAAAACAAACCCATCCACCGCCAACGGAGCGCCTTCACGGAACTTGCTTAAGTAGATGGTGCTGGAGAAGTGTTTGCCCACCAACTGATCCACGAGATCCTTCTCCTTGATCAAAATGTCCTCAAATATCGTCAAACTGGCCTTGTCAATGTCCGAGTACAACTTGAGGTTTTGCTCCAGGAGGTTGTTGGAAAAGAGCAGGTCGAAACGCCGGATAAGGTGCGGGTACGTTCTGCGGGCGAGCTGGTCAAAATTATTCATCGTGAGCACCTTGTAGAGTCCCAAGCTGCCGCTCTCCTTCTCCATGGAGTAGCGCTTAAGAATTGAGTCCACGAGAACGTTCAAGCTGCGCATGAACTGGATCTCTAGACTCACGAGGATGCGTTTGCTCGGGTGCGCCGCCACTATGCGCACCGGCGCCTCGTCCAAGACCGCGCCAGTCCCGCTGGTGTCTGGGCTCTTCATGTAGATCAAGTCAGAAAGCTTGTGGAGGATGAAAGCCTCGTAGGCCTCCATAATGCTCACCATTTTGGTGTGGCTGATGCTGGAGCTCTTGCGGATCTCCCAGTTTTCCAAGTCGTAGAACTGCGAGCAGTCGTTGACCCACACCGCACACATGGCCTCGATGATGCGCTGGTTGATCAAGGCGTGCGAGTTGCGGAGGTTTTTGATGATGACGTTGGTGTCGCTGCCGCGGCCCACCAGCACCACGAAGCCGCCGATTCGGGTCAAAAACCGGTTGAGCTTGCCCGAAATGAGTGTCAAGTAGTACACAGTGGAAAGAGAATTGGCGTGGTTCGGCACAAAGTTCTTGTAGTTCAGCGGCGAACTCTCGAGCTGGTTCACCGCCTTGGCGTCGTTGCTGAAAATGGCCATCAAACGCGCCGTCACCTGGTTCACGAACTTAATAAAGGCGTCTCGGAGCTCGCCCTCAGCGTCCACGTCGCCGGCGTGGCTGTAGTGGCTGTAGTTGTTGACAAATTTGGACAATTTGCTCACGAAAAGCTCGTCGAGGTAGTTGACAAAGTTGAGCAACACGAGCCAGGTCTCGCTGATGATGGAGATGTCCAAGTTGTCGTTGGTGTCAAAGGTGTCGAGGGTCAATTTCTGCATCTCTTCGTCGCTGTAGCTCTTCTGGGTGAGCGAGGCCAAGTAGTCGTCGATGGCGCCGTACTTTTCCGAAATGAAGAGCAAATTGGACCCGTTGGCGCGGTGGCTCTGGAGCGAGTTGAGGTAGTCCAAGAGCTTGCGCTGCATCATCGAGTGCTTGCGCTCAAACTTGCCGTGCTGGTACTTGAACTCGGACTTTGCCGCGTCCAACTGGAGCGTGAGGAACTCAAAAATGGGGTTTCTGGTACCCTCCTGCTGCTGGCTGCCCAACTGGTACAACTTCTCCACAAGCGAGCCAAAGCGTGCGTTGCTGGCGTTGCCTGAGCGCCTGGGACCGTTGGTGGCGTCATGGTCCATGGTCAAGAGCTCGCGATAGGTCTTTTTGCGGTACTCGTTCACGATCTTGTCGACCTCCTTGAACGTCTGGGCAAGGACGTGCACGTAGGGGGCCGCCAGCTGGCTCCGTTCCCCCTGGAGTTCCGCCTCCACCACGCCAATGTACTCATCTTTCCGCCGCACGTACTGGGAGTACTCCTCAATGAACTGCTCGTGGTCACGGGCCGCCAAGCACGCGACCAACTTGGAGGGCAAGTCGAAGAAGTAGCGGTGCCGCTCGATGTACTCGATGAGCAGACTCAACTTCTGCTCCTTCGCCTTGTGCACGCGGATGGGCTTGATCATGAGGTTTGTGGTGGTGATCAAACTTTTGAGGCCCTCCTCCAAGTCGGCCAGGAGCGAGTCGTTGGCGGGCCGCTTAGCTCGGCGCGCTGCTGGGTTGAACACCACCGCCGAGTCGGGGTCCCGCTCGCGCTGGGCATCCGTTCGCGCGTTCTTGAACTCCACGAGCACCTGGTCGATGCTTTTTTTGCAGTTGGTGAACCGCAAAAAGTTGGCGTTGATCGCCTGGCGCAACTGCGACGTCTGGCCCTCGATGCTGTGCTCCAAATATTTGAGCGACCGCACCAAGTCGCTAATCAGCGAGTCTCTGTGCACCGTAGTGAGGTACTGCTGGGGCTGGAACCGCTGCGACGAGATGAGAAACTCCTGAAGCTTGGGGTCCGCCCTCCCGGACACGACGTTCTTCGACACGAGAACGTCGACCATGCGCGGGAACCCAAGGGGATCCTCGTAGTCGGGGGCGCTGGAAGCGACAGAGCCGCCATGGCCACCGGGCACAAGCTTGAGGAGCTCGTCAAACTGCTGGTCGAGCGACAAGTCGTCGATCTCGTCGATAGACACGGGCGCCTCCTTCGCCACAGGGAGCATCTCCTGCGCCGTGTGCGGGCTGAGCGTGGCCACGCCGTAGAACGCGCGCAATTCGTCGTCGCCCACGTTGTATTCGAGCATTGCGCTGTGGTTTGTCAAAAGTGTGGGCGGTGGGTGCTGTAGAGGGTGATGGGTGGTGTCCTGGGGTCGCTCTGTGGACCGGGCCTTGTTGTCATGGGGTTGTATGCAGGAAACAATGAATGTCTCTGCTCTGGCGGGAAAGGGAAAGAGCCAATTGGGAGGTTCTGGGTTCAAGGAAGAGGATATCCAAAGTTTGTCCTAGTAGCCAATTGCGGAAGCCGACATTCGATCGTTGGCTGCTCGGTGAGTGGTCGATGAGTGGTCGGTGACTGGGAGAATGGTCCCGAGCCTCGAGTCCTACGCGCACTGGGTGCAACTTCAACCAGCCCTGGGCTATAGCAACGAGCTACACACAGACAGGAAAAGTCTAGAATCCTGAAATTTCTACACGAACTTCCAACTCCTTTATTGACAACATCAACTTTTTTTGAGGCAAAATCACGGCTTTTGAGCAAGATACCGACCTATGACACTAACCTGCATATAACAACGCTCGCTATTTTAGGGGCCCCAGTTGATAGGAGCCGCTAAATTAGCGTGCACTGGTCACTACACCGCCTAGCCATCATTGGGTTCATTCAACATCTCAAAGGCCACCCCTGTCCCCCAGCTTGTCCGAACATCGCTATTTTCACGGCACCACCCCCGCAGGGGACAGCCCCCGCAGGGGTCTCCACGAAGTGGCCAGCGGAGCGGACCGCGAGCCCAGAACCCGGCGGCGGCTGCGAAGACTCTGGGACCTCCCGCCGCTGGAGCCCTAGACGCTATATGCAGGTCACTTAGGTCGGTCACTTCACCCCGTTCAATTCCGATCTAACATGTTATTTTTCTTGCACTAGAGAGTAATTCGTGGTGTTTTATAGCGCCAGACCAACTTGTAGCTCGATTGGAAGCTTTTGGACGTGCCGTGGTGGCTTATTTTGGCCCCGATTTGCACCCATTTAATATGCAGGAACATCGAACTGCAGTCTCTCCCCTACCCAGGGCTTATATGCCGTACACTTACCTCGGGAGAAAAGAGGCCCCGTGCAAACGGCGAAAAACGGCCCGTTTTCGGTGATTTTAGTGTCAAAATACGGTCTTCTCTGCTCGATATCGGCTCTGAAATGTTTACTTCTTATTTTAAGGGACCACTGAGGCCATTTCTTTGACTTGAGGTTTGGGTCAAATCGCTGTATGTAGGTCCACCAATCCAGGGCCCCCCGCAGGGGACAGCTCTCCGCAGGAGCCTCCACGGAGTGGCCAGCGGAGCGTCACCAAAGGCGCCGCCTGGTGCTGGAGCCCTAGTACTGCCCTGGGACTGCCCTCGGGCTAGTGGTCAGCGGCCCGAGCCCTTGGGTCGGAGGGCTCGAGCGCCCGCCGGCGGCTGCTTGACGCTCCGCTGGCGCCTGCTCGGCGGGAGCCACTGGCGTGGGGCTCTGCTCGCTGCGCTCGGGGCTCGGGTGGCCTCCCGCAGGGAACAGCTCTCCGCAGGAGCCTCCACGGAGTGGCCAGCGGAGCGTCGTAGGCCCCGAAGAGCCTGGAGCTTGGCGCCCACCGGCGGCTGCCTGTCGCCTACTCGGCGGGACCCACTGGCGTGGGGCTCTGCCCGCCGCGCTAGCGCCAGAGACTGTACTCCTGCAGCTGGACGTCGTCAGAGTTGACGGTGGCCACGGCGGCGACCGCAGCGTTGGCAATGGAGGTGGCGTCGTCGACGTCCTCGGAGCCCGAGGTCAAGGCGCGGCCGCCCATGCCGAGGAACGGGTGGGCGGAGTCGCGCGGGTCCAGCGGGTCCAGGTCGCGGTCCACGAGCTTCGAGTAGACCGCATCCAACTCGTCGGCCACGTCCAGCAAGCGGCGCTTCGGCGCGCCCGCGAGCTCGCGCTCCATGGCCGCGAAGGCCGCGCGCAACTCGTCGGCGCCCCGCGCGCGGCCGTCGCCTTTGCGCTCGCGGAGCAAGTCCGCGAGGTACTCCCAGTCGATGGCGTCGCGCGTGACGAACCCGAGGCTCTGGATGCGCCGCACGAGCCAGAGCTTCACCGCCGCGTCCGCCTGGACGCCCTCCTGGCGCTCGCGCTTCTTCATGAGCTTGTTCCACTTGTAGCGGCACTGGATGCGCGAGCGCACGCCGTTCATTTTCTCCGACACCACCGTCCAGTTGACCAGCACCGGTGCGCGGCCGCCGGCCCGCCGCGCCTTCTTGCGGCTCTCCTTCTCCGCCGCCCGCAAAAACTCCGCCACCACATCCCGGAGCTGCTGCTCCTCCAGCGCCGACCACTTGTGGTGCATCCGGTTGTCCCTGTTCTTGATGTAGTTGCGCCACCGGTCGCGGCAGTCCTCGGGCATCCGGCCCATCACCTCGCCGATCTCCTTCCAGTTCGCGCCCTTGGTCGCCACGAGCTTCTCGAGGTAGTCGTCGTCGTCGCTGCTCCATTTCCCGCGCACTTCGAACACGTGGAACTGCCGCCTCACGTGCTTGTACACCGACGCCCGCGACCGGTACGGGAGGATCTGGCACACGCACTCCCAGAAGTTGTCCTTTTTGCGCCCGCTGGACCAGATGCGGTTGCACACGTCCTGGCGGGTCAATTTGTTGAGGTAGGCGTACCCGTCGATGAAGTGCTCCACCGCCGCCAGCTCCTCGGGCGAGAAGGCCCGCGGGCCGCTGGTGGCCGGCACCAGGCTGTTCCACAGACACAGGATGCTGGCGGCCTCCTCCACGAGGGTGTCGACGGAGGCGTGGTGGGCGAACTTGGAGGCCGCGGGGGCCTGGGACTGGTGCGGTGGCGCGGGGAGGTGCTGTGGCTGATGCTGGTGCTGTGGCTGGTGCTGTGGCTGGTGCTGTGGCTGGTGCTGCGCCTGTATCCCGCCGGCGTGCCCCTGGTGTAGCGCTCCCGCCCCTAGGCCCTGCGGGATGGCGCCTAGGCCCTGCGAGGACGGCACGCCGAGCCCCTGCTGGAGCTGCTGGAGCTGGGCCATGCCCTCGTCGAGCTCCATGCCCTGGCGCTTCCCCAGCGCTTTGTGCTCGGCCTTCGCGCCCTTGCGCATCTCCGCCCGCTCCCCCTGCGACTGGTTCACCGCTGCCGTTGCCGCCGCGATCACCTGCTGCGCCTGGTGGGGCGGGAGGTTGTGGAGCGAGTTGTGCGCCGCCAACACGTCCAGCTCCTGCAACGAGCCGCCGTTGCCGAGATGCTTCGCCAACTCGCGCGCGTCCAAAATCGCCGCCTGCACGAGCTGGTCGTGCTCCGAGAGCTCCGGGTCCACGTCGCCCTCCGCCACCGCCGGCTTCTTGCGCCGCTTGCGCCCGCCGCCGCCCGCCCGCGCAAACGGAAAATCGTCCAGCTGCTCCGGGAGCGTCTCCTCGTCCAAGAACCCGGACCACGGCGTGAACTCCGACATTATGTCGTCCACCGGTCGCCTCTTCTTGCGGTCGAGCGTGCCGCCCACGTACTGCATCACCGCGGCCTCCACCGCGTCGTTGAGCTGCTGGTTCTTCGAGTCCTCGTCGTCCTCGTCCGACGGCTGCTGCGCTGTCTCTGAGACGTCGCGCCGGGCCGGGGGCGCTCGTGGGCTCTGGTGCTGGTGCTCGCCCTGGGTCTGGGCCTGGGTCTGGGCCTGGGTCTGGTGCTGCGGGTCCGGCGCCTGCTCTCGCCCTAAGGTTTCGTCGGCGGCCCCAGCGGGCCCCTCCGGGCGAAGGCCCTCGTTTTCGTCGCGGCGTTTGCCGCTGTCGGACCGCTGCTCCTCCTGTAGGAGATCCGCCAACTGGCCCACGCTCTGGGGCGCGTACTCGGGGGCCTCCGCCTCTGACAGCGGGTCCGCCTTGGCCCTGCGCCGCGGGCTCTTCTTCGTCCCGAGCTGGAGCAACGCCTGTGCTCCGATCTCTTGCTGCGCTTCCATCGGTGGTGAGATGCCCTGGGAGCAGGCGGGGGGTTGGTGTTGCGGATGTTTTGATGGCGTGTTCTGAGAGTTACGCGCGCGGTGGCGGGTGGCGTAAATTGCTGCGGCAAGCCGGCACCGGGGCGGCGCGCGCGCGACCGGGCTCGGGGGCCCGCCGCATAACAGGGCCCAGATCAAAACAACACCCAAACGCCCGGCCCCCATGGTCGACATCTCGAGCCCCTCCAAGGGCGTGCTCTCGCTCTCGAAAGACGAGGCCACCGAGCGGATCCTTGAGCTCGAGCTGGAGCTCGCCGAGTTCCAGCAGTCGAGTAGGGACCTCGAGCAGGCGCTAGAGGACGAGCTACGTGAGCTCGAGCTCCGCAACGAAAAGCTCGAGCTCAGCTACAAGGCGATGGCAGAGCAGTGCAGTGGCGCGACCACCAGAATCGCGCAGCTCACCCGGGAGCTCAACGAGGCGGCAGAGGCTTCCGCCCGCGAGCGGGCCCTGCACCAGCAGAAAATCGCCGATCTCATCGCCCAGTTGGTGGCGGTGGAGATCGCCCACGACGCCATCGAGTCCAACGACCGGGTGCTCGCGAGCAAATTGCTGGTGGCGTCCCAGTTGAGCGACGAGCTCTTGGAGAAGCTCGCGCTCGCGGAGAGCGACTACATGCGAGAGCGGCGGGAGAACATCGAGAAGCTGCTCCGGCTCAGCAACTGCGAGAACGAGCTCCGGCAGTTGCGCAAGGTGCTCCAGATCCGCGGCGTGGACGCTGGTGGGTGGGGCGGTGAGGGACTGGTGGGACGAGCCGCTGAGGGGCGAGCGGTCAGGGGGCGAGGGGGCCAAGCGCGCGCTGTTTCGGCGCCCGTTTCAGGCCACCAGGACCCCACAGACCACCACCGGGCCGACTCCGACGCCTCGCCCGACGTGCTGATGTTGAGCATCGGCGAGATCTTGCGAACCGGGCCGCCCGCACGGCCCGTGCCACGCTCCGACTCGCTCAAGAGACTCCACGAGCTCAATGCGCGCTCGTCGCTGCTCTCGGAGAAGCTCCTGGACTTCCGCACCGCCTTGGTGCCCGGCGGGTTGAAGTCGCCTTCCACTACGCAGGTGTCACACACCACCAGGCGCCCGCTGCGCCGCTCCAGTCGCAGCTCGCGCCGTAGTCACGAGGGCACCATCTCGGGAGCCATCTCGCCCTCGCCCTCCATCATGAACTTGGCGGAGCTCGGCCGGGCCAGCCACTTGGAGCGCATCGAGGGGTCTCCGGCCGGGCCCGCGCTGGCTACGGGCCCCGCTACAGCGCCTCCCCGTACGACCTCCAGAGCCAAAACCCGCAAAACGTCGATCTTGGACTCGCTAATGTCCATCGCCAGCACCTAGACAGTAATGACACGAGAGAATGAAATGAAGACCAGTGTAGTTCGTCTAAAAACACCCTCTACCTAGCGCTCTCCTCGCTAAATTACCGACATTTCGCGCTAATTGTCGCCAACTGCCCCCAGCGCCCACTCCGCGATATGCACACCGCCTGCACACGCCCATGTCTGTACCAAGTCAAAAGCACTGCCACTGCCCTCCACCACAGACCACAGCGTTCCACCCATTGGACGGCCCAAATCTCCCCTCAGTGAACTGCGGCACTCACACACCGCCCGCGACCACCCCACGAACTTTGGGCACTTTCCACCAATTGACGCTGTCGCCCCTGGCATGGACGCTCACGCCTTGGCTGCCGCCATAGCAGAGCGCAACAACCACGCGCTCCTCGATCTTCTCACCGACTGCTTCCTCCAGTTGGAGCATGCGGCCGATGTGGACCACGCCCTTTACTTAGAGCAGCTCCGGGCCGTTGTCGACGGCCTCACAAGCGCTCCCGTACGCCCTGCCGACGGCGCCACAGAAGCGCCCGCCGTGTCTCTGGAGGTGGTGAAACTCCTCTCGGCGAACTTGGTGCGTGTTTTCCACCTGCTCCCCAGCAAAACCTTTGACTTGGCGAACCAACTCGTGGGAAATTTGGCCGAGCCGAGCGCCCAGGACTCCGGCGAGCTCAACAACGCCGCGAAGGTCTCGGTGCTCATTCTCATTGATCTTTTCCAGGCCTTTCCCGCCTCCCTAGGCTCCCTAGTAACCTTTGCGGTGCAGCAGATCTACAAGTACCTCAAAAAATGGCCCATGGGCTCCAGCAACGTCATCTTTCTTCTTGGTGTGGTCACCGAGAACGCCACCAAGGCCGATGTGGACGACAAAACGTGCCAGAAGCTCCTGAAAATTTTGCAGAAGGCCATTCTGCTGGAAATGGCGCACTCGTTGGGCGGAATCACCGGCAATTTGGCCGCCTCCTCCTCGTCCACAGGCTCCACCACCATCTTGGTCAAGCGCAGCGCCTTTTTTGCCCTCAAGAACTTGCTCATACTCACGGTGACGTCCCACTACGAGGGCCTCTTGGCGCTGTCGGCCTCTTCTAGCTCAAAACTTAAGCCCGACGCCTTGATGGCCCAGCAGAACAGTTTCCAGCTCGCCGTCCTACAGAACCACGAGAAAATCATCTACTTCGGCCTCACAAACTTCGAGAAGGAGATCCGGGTGGCCGCGGTGGATTTGCTCTGCGGCCTCCTCATAAAATTTGTGCCCACGGGCAAGTTCAGCGCCGTGGAGTACCTCGTGGGCCAGTACAAGATGCCCGAGCTCAGCTGGGACCACGGGGACTCGCCCGCAGACGCAGACACAGAGCGCGACGAGGCCAGGCGCAGCGGGACAGCGGCCCACGACAGCGTCTCCGCCATCAACGCCGTGGCCAACTCCCTCCTCCTCCAGACCAGCACCATCGAGACGCTCGTGCTCTACATCCAGCTCGAGCAGGTGCAGAACCTCGAGTACTTGCCCAGCAACTTGCTCGCGATTTTGGACGCGATTTTGGCCAAGTTTGGCGAGCTCAACTTGTGTTCCAGCCACACCCAGAACCAGCAGTGGAACAAGTGTCTCCAGCAATGGGAGGCGGTCATTGGCTGGCTCATCCGGGAGTCCGGGCCTTCCTGCCACGACATGTTGATGGGCTACGTGTACGAGCGGTTCAACACAGGCCCCACTGACGATCTGCTGGCGACAGCAGCCAAGAGGAAGAAGGAGGGCTTGTTTGCGTTCAAGAACAAGAGCAGGGACCGCGAAAAGGAGGCCAAGCTCCGCGAAATCAACCCGCACCGCAACCTGTACCAGTGCGCCTGCTGCTTGTACATTTTGGAGTATCTCGTGCCGTTTGGGGTTGGGTTCACGTCTGAGCACGGAGAGGGGCCTCTGGTCGACACAGCGGGGGGCTCCGCGGGGCATCCTGCCGAGCTTTCCGCTGGGGGTTCTGCTGGAGCTACTGCTGCGGATGCCGCTGCCGACGCCACTGCCGGCAGCTTGAGCGACAGCTACCTGGTGCGCAAGGAGGAGCTCTTTGTGCGGGACCTTCTTTTCGGGCTCCTCATCAGCGACGACGCGTACATCCGCAACTACGCGGTGCGGGCGCTCTTGGTGTACGCGGCGCACACGCCGGTGGAAACGAACCAGCTCCTAGGGCGGATCTTCAAGCAGATCGAGCAGGAGCTCAAGAGCTCCGAGGCGGTGTCGGAGCGTCTTTTGAGCCACGCTCTTGCCCTCAGCGCCCTCATCACACACACGCAGCACACTGCGATCCAGACGTCGCTCGTAATCAAAATCTTGAGCTTCTGCACCCAGAACTTGAAGCAGAACGCCGCCAGCCGCGCCAGCAGCCACGGCCGAACCTCCGTGTGCTGGATCATCTTGACCTCGCTCGTCACCATGTACAACCAGCTGGAGTTCGTCAAGTTGAACTCGTCGCAGTTCTTGGTATTCTGGAAGAGCCTTTTGACGTCGCAGTACCTCGACGGAGACAGCTCCAGCAACAACGAGATCCTCAGCAACTTGCGCGTGCGCAACTTCAGCACCTTGTGTCTCTTGAGCCACTTGCGCACGGCGGAATTGGCGCCCGACGCCTTGAAGCGCTTCCTGTTGCTCCTCGCCAAGTCCTACAACTACGTCACCTACTTGGAGAACGTGTACGAGTCGGTGGGGCGGGTGACCACCTTCAGCAGCGACGGCTGTCCCAAGGTGCTCAACGACGCGCAGTTTTGCACCGGGGCCCTCCCGTTCGAGACGGCGCTCACCAGCTTGATATTGTACCACAAAAAGCTCCTTTTCCAGGCGTACATCCGGCTTGCGGGGCACGTGAAGAGCGATATCAACTCCAATATGGTGATTCTTCTCTTAAAGATCTTCAGCGACGGGCGCTCGTTCACCCGAGACGGCCAGGGCGAGAGCTCCGATCGAAAGAAGCGCAGCGCCGTGCGCATCAGCGACTACGACCAGAGCCGCGTGTTGCTCTACGACGAGAGGGCCAACAGCTACGGGCTCACCAGCAAGTGGCGCCCCTCAGAGGGGGGCTCAGGCGGCCTGGGGAGCTCAGGCCGGGGCTCAGAGATCTCAGAGAGCGCAGAGAGCGCGGGGCCGTTCGGCGGGCGCTCGTGGCTCGGCTTCTTCGAGGACTCCGTGTGGCTGAACAGCGATACCAGCGTGCACTACGACCCCAGCGTGCTCTTGCTTGGCGCGCCCGATGCCGCGGGCTTGCTCACGTCGCTCGTGGACCTCGCGGTCGACCTCTTCGCGTTGGTTTTCCCGCACCTTGCCCTCAAGATCCAGAGCTCGCTCTTGGAGCAGATGCGCAACGCGGTCACCTCGAAGACCACCGCGCCGCTCCGCCACCAGGCGGTCAGGGTCAACGTTTCGGTGGCCATTCGCGAGCTCCTCGGGGTGGTGGCGCGCCAGAAGTTGGCACTCAGTGCCGAGGTGGTGGCGCTGCTCGTGGACATTCTCCAGAAGATCGACGAGCCGTGTGTTCTCGAGACAAATTGTGAGTCCTTGGGCGCCTTGTGCGGGCTCCTTGCGAGCACCGACGCGTCCCAGGTGTCGGTGCTCGTGGGCCGCTACATCGACGCCATCGTCACCGACACCACCGACCCGCTCGGCCGCAGCCGCGCGCTGCTTGCCTTGGCGCACATTTTCCTGAACGCGCCCTCGTCGCGCGACTTTGCGCGCATCTACGGGGTGTTGATCCAGCTCGCCAACGACCCGAACCCGCTCATCTACCGCTACGCGCTCGAGGCGTTGCTCGTGATGTTCCAGAAAAACTACGACCACCTCGCGCTTCTCCCCGAGGTGCTAGCGAAGGTCTACGCCAACTCCACGAGCGACCTCTTTACCTACGACCTCGGCAACAAGCTCCTCGTCAACTTGAAGATGCGCCATGGCTCGGTGGCGCCGCTCAGCCGCTTGGTCAAATTGACGGTGACCAGCGTCGGTCCGAGCCTCCGAGACGCCAAGTCGCGGCCGCTCCGGGCCCAGTTGAAGAATCTCATCGTGTTGCTCTCGTTGTGTGTGGGCTGTGCCACCATGGACGACGTGTTCTGGGTCACCAGCGACTTGCTCCTGATGTTCCAGGAGCTCGTGATCTTCGACCCGTCGCTCTTTGACCACGAGTTCGCGTTCATCGTGCGGTTCTTGGACCACGTGATTGCCTCCAACTTGAAGCTCGGCGTCAACGTCACCAGCCCCACCTCCCAGAACCGCGACCTTTTGTTCCCCTACACCTCCAGCACCGAGCTCTACCGCGCGCTGTACGCGTGCTACGCCGAGCTCATGAAGATCTTCGGCCCGAACCGGCTCCTCTCGAAGCCGCTGGTCAATTTATTCTGGATCTGCATGAACTTGAAGCCGTGCCCGGAGTTGAAGGAAATGGTGCAGTTTTGGATAGGCTACAACATCAGCAGCGAGCCGTGGTTTGCCACGCTTAGCTCCATTTTCAAGGCTAACGCCAAGCGCTTGGTGGCGCCCTTTGTGGAGTTCAACTTCCAGCAGAAGCTCTTGCCGCTTCTGCAGCGCCAGAAGAAGAAAACGGGGACTGGGGGCTCGGTGTTCCGTGACGAGGAGGTGGAGAAGATCGTGGGCGACGACGCGGACGCTAACGACAAAAACGAGCCGATCTCGTGGGAGTTTAAGGCGTTCATTTTTGATCTCCTCAACGAGTTGCTCGACTCGGCCGCCAAGGACCCGGCTCTCTTGGGCAATTTGAAGCTCAAGATCCAGGACATTGTCAACATTTCCTTCTTGGGCAGCACGGCACCCATTTCCAGCGTGCGCAAGAAGGGCCTCCGTTTGCTCGACAGGGCGCTCGGGCTCTTTGGAGACATCCCGGACCCGTTGTACCCGAGTGTCTCGGTGTTGGAGCAGCAGCAGGCCCAGATCATCAGCGCGCTCATGCCCTGTTTCAGCTCCCACAGCGAGGCCGAGTTGCTCGTGGAGACCATCACAATCTCCTCGCGTTTCATCAACTTGCCACGCATCAAATTCTACTCCAAACAGCGCATTTTGAAGACGTTGATCGATCTTTTGGAGGAGCTATCGTCCAACAAGTTTTTGCGCTTCGACTACTTGGAAAACATGTCCGAATACGACAAAAAGAGCATCCAATTGGCCATTTTGAACTGCTGGGCGATCTTGAAGATCAAGAACAGCGGGCCAGGCTCGCAGGACCCGGACGACGAGGAAATGGCGTCCATTTCGCAGAGATACTCCAAGCTCCTCACTTCTCTCTGGGTGTTGGTGCTCCGGGAGTTTTCGACCCTCAAGTACAACGAGACGCCTAATTCAGCGCAGGAAATTGCCATCTACAGCAACTACTGGATCAATTTCGTGAGCGTGTTGAGCATTGAGCTTGACTCCAACGAAATCCACTTGATTTTGGGCCAGGATGCCGCCAACTTCTTTTTCATCATGTTCAGCCAATGTTTCGAGGCGTTGGTGAAGAACCAGAACGTCAAGGAGACGCTTCAGCTCTTGGCGAAGTTGGTGAAGCACCAGGAGCTTGTGGAGTTCATTTTCAACGACGAAATCTTTGGTGAGATCGTGGACTTGTTTGACCGGCTCATTTTGATTGACGAGGACCCCCAGGTTCAGTGCGAGCTTCTTGACATTTTGCTCAACATCTTCCACTCCTACGTGGGGGGCGGATCCCGGGACTTGGCTCAGGGCTTCGACAAGTTGTTTGAGATCATCCGCGTGTCGATGTTGCCTCTTTTCAACATACTCCCCATTCTCCGCTCTGATTACGACCCGAGCAACTTGGAGACGGCCCACATTTTGAAGTCTTGCGACAGCCCCGCCAACGTGGCCATTTTGCGCAAAGCCTTCTCCAACATCATCGCCATGATGTGCACCTTCCCGGACCTTGTCAAGATCGATCTTTACTCGTGTATTCTCTTCATTTTCGCCAAGATCTACGCCTACAAAAACGACGCATTGATCTCGGTGGTGCTTCCGAACTTGAAGCAGGTTTTGAGCGAGCTGAGAGGCTTCGAGATTGATATCGTGGGCCCGTTCCATCGGTTGATCGAGAGCGAATACGAGGTCGAGAGCGCCAATATCAACGGTGTGTTGACGGCGATGGTTCTCATGAGCAGCGGAGGGGTCCAGATCAGCGGCGCTCGCTGCGAGACCTTGGCACGTGTCTTGGTACAGCTCGTGGCCGATCTGCGGCCCGAAGCCTCCACCAACGCCGGAATGGCGGTGCAGTGCATCAAGTCGTTGATTCTGTCGTCTGGACAGACCCCCGAGGTCGTCAGACACATCGTCAAGCGCGTGGTACTTCTGCTAGCAGACGACTCTGGGCCCAGCAAGTTGCTCTTGGAGATTTTGTTTATCTTTGGGCGCCAGAGACCCGACCGCTCAGTGCAAATGTTCAGCATTTTGGTGCCTTTGCTCTTGCGACTTCATGGCTCGGGCCGGATCGAGGCCAGTTACGCACGTGAGAAGTTGACCGCGCTCGCGGAGCAGAATTCCGAGGCTTTCCGGGTGGCTATTCGGGAAGTGTTGACTGCGGATCAGCGGCTGGAAATCGAAGGGTTGGTGAAGGTACCCAGCGCCCGGACAATCCAGCAGGAGGAGCCCCAGATCCAATTGAAGACCTTTGAGTCTTGAAGATTTGAGGTGAGCTGTTGAGTCTGTGTGGATTTAGGAAGATACGGAGCTGAAATTCGAAGGAAAATTGTAGGAAGACGTGTCAAGAGCTGGAGGGGGAGAAAGTGAGAGCGGCCGGTGCTCGCAGCCATCTCAAGTCCCAGGCCGCACAGGGGGCTAGAGAGGATGAGGGTCCTGTGACGCTCCGCTAGCGCCTGCTCGGCGAAAGCCACTGCGTGGTGCTCTGCTCGCTGCGCTCGGAGCTCCAGGACCCCCGTCAGGGGGACAGCCCTCCGCAGGAGCCTCCACGGAGTGGCCAGCGGAGCGCAACCCCCAAACACCGACCGAAAGGCTCATAGTTGGAATTACTGAGACGATGATTCAGAAGGGCGTGGGAGGATTTGGCGAGATTTTAGGGCAAGGAGAGGAACTAGGGCAGTGGGTGGGAGTCACTGGAGCTTCTGCTGAGGCCCTGGGTGCGAATGGGTGCAAATGGTGGGAAGGGCGGTAGATCTTGGTCCAGAAAGCGAAAATTGACCAGGAAAATCGTCTGGACGTATGAAAGAGGAGGTAGAGTACACTGACGGAGGTTGAGCAGGAGAGAAAGGCTGGATGGGGAGATAGAGGGGGTCTACTAAAGTAAGAGTACGGCATATAAGCAGGCCGGAGGGCAGAGGAGCAGAGCAGAGGGACAGAGCAGAGGGGCAGAGCAGGGCAGGAACTTGAGAGCTCAAGGCCGCTGGGGTATCTCGGAGTACGGCCCGGTGCTCCGCCGCTTTGCCGTTTCCATTTCCGCTCTGCTGAGCGATGGCGGGCGCCAGGCCAGAGGCCGAGCGCCCTCTTCCTCCCCTCAGAGTGCGCGCCTCAGCTGCCCTCACCACAAGACGCAAATTCTCACCTTCCTCATCAGCCACCACCCCATGCTCTTCCTCTGGACGCTCTGGCTTGCCCAGACTGCGCTCGTGTGCGCCACCACGCACACGTTCAACTTCACCGCCTCGTATGTGACCCGAAACCCCGACGGCGTGCACGAACGGCGGGTGATTGCGCTCAACGACCAGTGGCCACTCCCCACGCTCCGGGTCACCGAGGGCGACCGCATCGTGCTCCTGATGACCAACGGCTTGGATGATGGCCACAACACCTCGGTCCACTTCCACGGGCTCTTCCAGCAGGGCGCGCCCTGGATGGACGGCCCCCAGATGGTGACCCAGTGCCCCATCGGCCCGGGCGCCACCTTCGTCTACAACTTCACCGTGCACCAGCTGGGCACCTACTGGTACCACCTGCACACCGGGAGCCAGTACAGCGACGGGTTCCGCGGGGTGCTCATAGTGGAGCCGTTGGCGCCGCGGCCGTACCGCTACGACGAGGAGCTCACGCTCACCGTCAGCGACTGGTACCACGCGCCCTCCAGCGCCATCACTGCCGCTTTTCTCTCCCGGTACAACCCCACGGGTGCCGAGCCGATCCCGCAGAACGCCTTGTTCAACGAGACCCGCAACGCCACCTGGCACGTACGCCCAGACACCACCTACTTGGTGCACATCCTCAACATGGGCATGTTTGTGTCGCAGTATCTCTACATCGAGGGCCACGAGCTCACGGTGGTGGAGATTGACGGGGTGGCGGTGGAGCCGCAGACCACCGACTCGCTCCTTGTGGCGGTGGCGCAGCGCTACGCGGTGCTAGTGACCACCAGGAGCGGGCACGAGCTCAAGGCGCCCCAGGCCCAGCGCTCGTTCCGCTTCGTCAACATTTTGCAGCGCGAGATGTTGGACGTTCAGCCGGCGGAGCTCGAGGTGGTGTCTACGAACTGGGTGGTGTATCCGGGCGGCAGCGCGGACCTCCCGCGGCTCCTGAGCTCCGACGAGCTGTACGACGCGGTGGTGGGCGCCCTCCGCCCTATCGACGACATGACGTTGGTACCAGCGTCGCGCGAGCCGCTTCTCGATGCCCCGGACCTCCAAATCACCGTCAATTTCACCATGGAGACCCTTGGCGACGGCGTCCAGTACGCGCTCTTCAACGGCGTCTCCTACACCGCCCCCAAGGTCCCCACGCTCTACACAGTGCTCTCGGCGGGCGAGCGCGCCTCGGACGCGCGCATCTACGGCTCCAACACCAACACCCACGTGCTCCAGCACGGCGAGGTGGTGGAGCTCGTGCTCAATAACCAGGACCCCGGCAACCACCCGTTCCACCTCCACGGGCACGTGTTCCAGGTGGTGGCGCGGTCCGAGGAGGGCGAGGACGAGGACGACCCGATCACCTACGACCCGCAGAACCCGCCAGACCTCCCGCTCGTGCCCATGCAGCGCGACACGGTCGTGGTGAGGGCCAACGGCTACGTGGTGCTCCGCTTCCGCGCCACAAACCCCGGCGTGTGGTTCTTCCACTGCCACGTCGACTGGCACCTCGAGCAGGGGCTCGCGTTGGTGCTTGTGGAGCTGCCGGAGCGCGTCCAGGCAGCCGCCGCGCACAGTTTCCCCGCCGACCACTTCGCCGCGTGCCACGACCTCGGGGTGCCCGTCAGCGGCAACGCCGCCGGCAGAACCGACGACTGGCTCAACTTGGAGGGCGAGAACCTCCAGCACGCCCCGCTCCCGGACGGCTTCACCTCCAAGGGCTACGCGGCCTTTGCCCTCTGCACCTTCCTTGGCCTCTACGGAATCTTTTCCATCTACCGCTACGGCATGGAGGACATCCGCCACGACGCCAGCCACAACACCGTCCGCCGCCTCTACGCTCTCCTTGACACTTACGCGCCCGAGGAGGCCGCCCGCTTGACCCAGGGTCTGGGGGCGCCAGCCCTGTGAGTCCGTCCGCCGAGCAGGCGCCAGCGGAGCGTTGACAGGTTGCCGGCGGGCGCTCAAACTCTGGGACCAGCCGGCGGCTGCTCGTCCGCTTCGCTGACCACTCCGTGGGGGCCCCTGCGGGGAGCTGTTCCCTGCGGGAGGCCCAGAACCTCAAGCCACGAGCGCAGCGAGCAGAGCCCCACGCAGTGGCTCCCGCCGAGCAGGCGCCAGCGGAGCGTCATCGAACACCCCCGGGTCTGGAACCTGCCACCGGCGGCCCAGGCACCCGCTGACTTCGCCGGAGGCCGGCCCGAAAACCGCATCTAATGGTCCTGTATATAGACCGATGGCAGTACGCTACCGTCTACCATAGTCTTTCATAAAAGTTTTCTGCTTATTAGGCGGTCCCGGTAGAAACTGTAGGGAATTAGGAGGGTTCTGGTGTTAAAATGAAGAAAATCGGAGCGGTTTTGGGCATTTGGTGACTGAGGTAATGGTACGGCATATAAGCATTCAGCGGGTGGCGGGGCAGATCAGCGGTCTCTGTGTAGGGGACGGTCAGCTGGGGCTCTAGGCGGCCCGTAGGGCACAGCCCTCCACAGGAGTCTCCACGGAGTGGCCAGCGGAGCGTCGAGCCGCTGGGGCCGATCCAAGAACAGGGGCCCTCAGTGGAGCGGCTGAGAGATCGACAGCTCAGCGCGCGCGCACGAGCTCAGCTCTGGGCTCAGGAAAAGCTCGTGGACTCCACCCATCGACCACAGACCTCGACAGAGCGACCGAGATGCGAGCGATTTGTGCCAGGGCCCTCCGTGTGCCCCGATACAGGCACTGGGCTACACGGCGGCTTTTTTCCGGACCCGCAGGGCCCACTGGGTCCGCTGGCGCTGGCGCAAGTCCTGGAGCTGCTAGGACCACAGAGACCACCACCCCGGCGCCCCTGCGCAAGGCCCTAGACCGCGAGACGTTTGCCCGGGAGATCAGGGACCGCATTTCCCGCATCCCCGTGGAAAACTACCGCAACCTCAGCATCGTGGCGCACGTGGACCACGGCAAGTCCACGCTCTCGGACCGGCTCCTTGAGCTCACGGGCGTGGTCCTGCCGGGCGCCAAGCTGCAGGTGTTGGACACGTTGGACGTGGAGCGGGAGCGCGGGATCACCGTCAAGGCCCAGACCTGCACCATGTTCTACCGAGACCCCGAGTCCGGCGAGGACTTCTTGCTCCACCTCGTGGACACGCCGGGCCACGTGGACTTCCGGGCCGAGGTGTCGCGGTCGTACGCGTCCTGTGGCGGAGCATTGCTCATTGTGGACGCGTCCCAGGGTATTCAAGCGCAGACGGTCGCCAATTTCTACTTGGCCTACAGCCTCGGGCTCAAGATGATCCCCGTGATCAACAAAGTGGACTTGGATGCCGCGGACGTGCCGCGGGCCAAGGAACAGATCGAGACGACGTTCGAGCTCGACCCGGCGGAGTGTCTCGCGGTGAGCGCCAAGACGGGGCTCAATGTGGCGCAGATTCTCCCGCTGATTGTGCGGAACATCCCGCCGCCGCCGGGCCGCCGCCTGGCGCCGCTTAAGGCGCTTTTGGTGGACTGCTGGCACGACACGTACGTCGGGGTGGTAATGCTCGTGTACGTGGCAGACGGAGAGCTCCGCAAGGGCGAGCGGTTAGTTTCTGCGCACTCGGGCCGCCGCTACGAGGTCAAGGACCTCGGCATCATGTACCCGGACAAGCTCCCGATGGAGACGCTCGGAGCGGGCCAGGTGGGCTACGTGATCCCCGGCATGCGCAATCCGCGCGAGGCGATGATCGGCGACACTTTTTTCCGCGCGGGCGCCAGCGCTGGGCTCGAGCCGCTCCCCGGGTTCGAGGAGCCGAAGCCCATGGTGTTCATGGGCGCGTTTCCGGCCGAGGGCACCGAATTCAAGGTCATGAACGACCACATGGAGAACTTGGTGCTCAACGACCGGTCGGTGACGCTCGAGAAGGAGACGTCGAGCGCGTTGGGATTGGGGTGGCGCTTGGGGTTCCTCGGGTCGCTCCACGCCTCGGTGTTCAAGGAGCGCCTAGAGAACGAGTACGGCGCCAAAATCATCCTCACCGCCCCCACCGTGCCCTACAAGGTTGTCTACCGCGACGGCACCGAGCGGATCATCACCAACCCGAACGAGTTCCCCAACACCGACGAGCGCACCAAGGTGCAGTGCTTCATGGAGCCCTATGTCGCTGCGCTCATCACCATCCCCTCCGAGTACATTGGGCCCGTCATGAGCCTCTTGGACAGCAACCGCGCCACGTCGCAGCTGGTCGAGTACCTCGCCAACGGCCAGGTGCTCATGCGCTACGAGGTACCGCTCGCGCACTTGGTGGAGGATCTCTTCGGCAAGTTGAAGGGCTGCACCCGCGGCTACGGGTCCTTGGACTACGAGGACGCGGGCTACCGGCCCTCGGACATCGTCAAGTTGGAGCTCTGTGTCAACAAAGTGGCGCAGGACGCTCTCTCCCAGGTCATGCACCGCTCTCAGACCCAGGCCCGCGGCAAAGAGTTCGTGGAGGAGTTCAAGAAATACCTCCGCTACGAGCAGTTTGACGTGGCCATCCAGGCACGCATCGGCTCCAAAATCATCGCGCGCTCCACCATCAAGGGCCGACGCAAGGACGTCACCGCCCGGCTCCATGCCGCCGATATCTCCCGTCGGAAGAAGTTGCTCCTGCGCCAAAAGGAAGGGAAGAAACAATTGAAGGAGCAGGGGCAGGTCACTGTTCGTCACGAGGCCTACCAGGCGTTTTTGCGCCGCTAGAACTGCCCCGAGCGCAGCGAGAAGAGCTCCACGCAGTGGCTCCCGCCGAGCAGGCGCCAGCGGGGCGTCAACTGCCGGCGGCTGCTCGCCCGCTCCGCTGGCCACTCCGTGGAGGCTCCTGCTGAGAGCTGCCCCTGCGGGGGGCCTAGTGCCCCAGGAGTTAGCGGAACGACGGATTCCCTGGAGGCATCTGACTGCTTCTTTTCCGGGACCAATGTCAGGCTTTCTCTCATTGGCCCAAACGGCGGTTGCCTGTCACGGTGCCGGGGTTTTGAAGGCATGAGCGACCCCCTGGATCTTTGGAGAGTGACGGGCGATGATAGGCCGCTACCGTTCATCTACAGCCCTGCGGCCATCAGCTACTCGCCGATGAGAGCGACCAGAGCTCAGGACATCAATTTCTGAGCAGCCTTGTATATAATTTGGAGATGTGCTCTTGGAGTGCTCTGAGTCATCTGATCCAGTCATCATATCTATGTATAATACAGTCTGATAGATCATACGGACGTGCTAGTCATGGAACATGCTTTTTTCTTCTTGTCACTTCCATGACCCTTGGGGTGGCCCTTGCCCTTTCGCCTACCCTTATATACTGCCACATTTCATATTCTGCCACATTTCATATACCTCCACATTTCATCTACTCACACACTTCATCTACTGACACACGTGATCTACTGACACATTTCGTCTACTAACACATTTGATCTACTGCCCATTTCATATAAGTTCATATTCATTTTCTGCTTTCACAACGTCCCCTCTTCTATTTTCTTCACCCTCGTCTCTTTTCTTCACCCTTCTCGCTACAACTTCGCCTCTCTCACCGCCAAGCCAGCGGCCCGCTCCCCCATGCCAAAGCCGGCCTGGTACCCGTAGCCACTGGCTCCGTAGTTGTGCACCACTGTTCTGCCATCGACCAGTTCGCGCTCAATCCTCACCCCTCCTTCTCTACTGGGCCGTAAGCCAGCGACCACCCGCACAATTTCCAAGTCTTCGATCCGGGGGCCCGCTGGGTTCTCGGTGAGAATCTTCGGATGCAACGCCGTGGTCCTCGCTAAGATGTCCCGCGTCTCCTCTCCAAATGTGTCGCCCGTCCAGTTTCCCTTCTGAAGGTACCCGCCAAGAATGAGCTGGTCCTTCGTCCCGGGTCGCTTGATCACGTACGTGGGCCGGTCCCCGCCCCATCTCATCACGTTCTCGGTGATGTGGGGCGCCCGGATAATCACAACCTGTCCCCGGGTAGGGTACACGGCGGCATCGCTAACGCCCGCAAGAACATGGGCTCCAATTCCCGTGCAGTTGAGCACCGCCTTGACCTCGCTGCTAACAAAGGCCTCGCTGAGACTCGCGAGTTGTCTACGCACAAACTGCACCCCCTGGCCCGCAAGATACTGCTGGAACGCCTGGAGAAACACAGGGCAATTGAAGCTCCAAGACTTGAATTTGATACCATAAGCCACCCCCGCAGGGTACTGCTCCGGGGGTATGTCCTGGTACTCCTCCAAGTACCCGCGAAGGGACTCGATCTTGGCGCGCGACGGCTTCTCGTCCCAGTACTCGTACGAGGTGAGCCGGTCCAACCCACACGAGGGGCCCCCGAGCAACGCCTGGATCCGTCCAAGGTTCTGGTACGTGAATTTGTCAAAGGCAAGCGTGTCGCTGTCGTCGCCACTGATGCACAGGAAGTTTCCGCCGGCATATGGCGACGTGTAGTTGATGGACTCGTCCCCAGGGAGGTACCGCGCGAGCACCGTGATGCTGGTGGGAGCAACGCCCTTGTCAATAAGACTTAGTGTGGTGTAGAGCCCAATGATTCCGGCACTGGCGTTAGTAGCGTGATGAGAGTATCTGGGATCACCCGTGGAATCGGTGGGAGTGGCGCTGGTCTCGGGCCTTTCAGGGCCTGCTCCTGGCCATAGATGACCGCTTCGGCTCTAACTTACCCGACAATTACAAATTCTGGCATGCTGTGGAGAACATTTCAAGGTCGGAGCAGTCTCTACGTTATCCTTTACGTTATATATCGGCCCAACCCCACACTAAAGTGCACGGCGTTGTGGCCTGAGTCACGATCGTTATCTCGCGCTCGCCTCTAGTTGCCAATCACCAATCGCCGACCCGCCATTTAAGCCACCCCAGGAGATCGCTGAATCTCGAGCCAACTGACGAGGAGCTGGCCTCGAGGCCAGGTCCCACATTCCAGGGCCCCACATCGGCCCACGTCCTCAAGGCCCCGCACCGCTACCTGCTGGCGCTGTGGTGCTCGGTGGACTCAGGCTCTTGCAACGCGGTACGTTGCAGACAGCTTCTTACTCCTATGTCCCGTACAGACTTCAAGCCACAGACCAAAGCCACAGACCAAAGCCGCAGACCAAAAGTCACAGACCAAAAGTCACAGACCAGCCACCGCCCATGGCCCGTTCCCCGGCATTGTGTTTCTTCTGGAGCGCGTGGCTCGCATTCCGCCCTGGCTTGGTGATTGAACCCTAACTCTGACTCAACAGACCTTCCAGAGAGAGTTGGTCCTGTAGTTGCCGCTAAATAGCGCGCGTCCAGTGAAAACCAGCGTGGTACACAGCATAGAACCCGCCACTTCTGGGCCCAGACCTCGGAGAAGATGCAACAAAGCTATACCAGTCTCCCTCCACTAGTCTCTTTCATTTTTGTTTTTTCTTCCAGTTTCCGCCTCGTCCTCCTCTGCCTTCCCAAATCCGCTCCTTCGGCCCCCATCACTAGCCATCTGAAATACTGCACATAGAGGGCCACCTCCAGCGTTCTCTAGGACCTCTGTACTTCCCCAAAACTTCGCCGAATCTCTTTTAAATATCACAGCTTTAAAATTCCTTGCCGAAGAATACTATGCCTAACTTTCAACGTTTTCGGCTGGATAGAACCCCAAAACTGGGCACATAGTGACCTGGAGAGACAGGAAGCTCTAGTATGCAGTACCACTTCAACTGATAACGAGCGCCACGGAGAGGCAAGGGGCACTCACGTTCTTCACGAGGCATGTCAGGGCTTATAGAGTGGGCCTTTGGCAAGCGGCTAACGCCGCAGGAGCGGCTCCGCAAGAATCAGCGGGCGCTAGAAAAGACACAGCGTGAGCTCACGCGCGAGACGGCGAAGCTCCAGGCCCAGGAGAAGAAATTGATCTCAGAGATCCGAAAATCGGCGAAACAGGGCCAGATCTCGAGTGCCAAGATCCAGGCAAAAGATCTTATTCGAACCAAATCTTACATTAATAAATTCAATTCAATGAAGGCTCAATTACAGGCGATTTCGCTCCGTATCCAATCGGTGAGACTGAACCAGCAAATGGCCACCTCCATGAGAGATGCCACCCGCCTACTTTCAGGCATGAACCGGTCCATGAACTTACCGCAGCTTCTGAGAATTGCGCAGGAGTTTGCTAAGGAAAATGACATGATGGACCAGAAACAGGAGTTTATGGACGACGCCATAGACGACGCCATGGCGATGGACGACGATGAGTTGGGCGAGGATGAACAAATCGACGAGATATTGAACAAGGTGTTGGACGAAATTGGAGTGGACTTGAATTCGAACCTCAAGGACACTCCCAGTGCCATAGCAGCGGGAACTGAACCCGTGGAGCGTGCGAGGGTCGCGGAGGCCGTGGGTGGAGACCCCGAGGAGGACGACTTGCAGGCGAGATTGAACAGTCTTAAGAAGTAGGATGGCGAATTTTTGAGAAATTTGAAAGAATTTTGGAGGGCCTTGGAGAAGCTTGGGGAAGCTTAGAGAAGTTTAAAGAAGTACGAAGACCTTGGACATGATTTGTCTCATTGGGTGGCCCCTAGGGCAAGACACAGTTTCCTTCTGAGAGCTTTAAATGTTCTGGGGGAGTCACAGTGTCATTATTGCAGGCTTCACCACCCACCCGACGACAAGTAGCAGGATGACAGCGCCATGGGGTGTTCTACAACTATTTCTAGCAGGCACTCACTAGCGAGGGCTCTTTATGCGTCCCTATGTCAATTTCGATGTTGGAAACATTTCTGTAGAGTTTATGGTTAGGGTAGCCCATACGAATTTTCTGCCAATTTGGCGCCCTTTCAGTGTTCAGGGGTTGTGCTCCGGTGGTTGGCTGTGTAAGAAATGAATATATGCAGGAAACTGGGTGCAAAATGGACACCAAAGAAGAAATCCAGGGTATAATGGCTGCTAGTGCACTCTATTTGAAGCTAAATTTAGGGTGAATCTTCGTAGAGGTGCCAGTGGAAAGCTTGGGAGTTTTCAGGAATTCAGGGAATTTTCAAGGGTGGATTGGATGCTCCGTAGACCAGAGATGTCTTGCGATGAGCTTTTGGAACCTGGGCCGGTGGATTACACAGAAAATGCTGGAAACATGCCCAGAGGTTACTCATCCTTTCATCCTTTCAACGAGGAGCAGAAAACTTCTCGGGAGTCTACATATATATGGGATATCGGTGCCATTTCTTCACTACTTTCATGTGTCGTTCGCTCTATTGGCTCTAAATATACTTCTCCTTAGTCAAGTAATCGATGATTTGAGCGGTGGCATCCTCGATGGAGACACCCTCGTAGTTTCTCACGTGAATTTCGGGGCTTTCAGGGGCCTCGTATGGAGCGCTGATGCCGGTGAATTCCTTGATGATGCCCTCTCTGGCCTTCTTGTACAAGCCCTTGGGGTCTCTTTCCTCGGCGACTGACACAGGCACGTCCACGTAGACCTCAATGAAGGGGTAACCGTCCTTTTCGTGGAGTTCTCTGGCCAATTGGCGGTCTTGCTTGTATGGTGAGATGAACGAGGTCAAGGTGATGCAGCACGAATCGGTGAACAATTTGGCCACTTCGGAGATTCGGCGGATATTCTCGTTCCGGTCTGCCTCCGAGAATCCCAAGTCCTTGTTGAGGCCAAATCTCACGTTGTCTCCATCGAGACGGTAGGAGTTGAGGCCTCTGGAGAGAAGTGCCTGCTCGAGCGCACAGGCGATGGTGGACTTTCCAGATGCGGAAAGTCCCGTGAACCAGATGGTCAAGCCTTTTTGCTTGAGGAGCTCCGAGCGCTCTTCGTGGGTGAGGTTGTGGTGCCAGGTGATGTTGGAGGCCATGGTACTGGGGGAGTATGGACTGGTACTGGGGCTATAGACAGGGGCGACCTGGAGGTGTCTTCAAGGAAAAATCAGAAATTTTCACAAATCTCAGGAAAATTTCAAATGCCAAATTGCAATTCGCTGCCTAGCGGCCGCTATCTCCAACTCTGCAGCCCATAGTCTGGGGGTGGAGACGCCCATTGCCTGGTGTGCTCATCCCACGTGATCCATATTGATATTCTGCATATAGCAGGCCTGCACATGGAGCTTTCTGATTTTTCAGTCTTTCTTTTTGTGTCACTATGACCGTCTCAGTGCTCCAGCTACCCGCTGTTCAGCTACTGTCTCTCCCGCTACTCAGCTACTGCTTGCTGCTACGTTCTGCTTTGGCTGCTTTGTACACTCCATTTCTGGTGCACTGTTGAATTTTTGTCTCTGACCCTAGCACTCACTAGCACTCCCTTCTCCACATATCCGCCATGTTCTACGAGCTTATGGCCATATCACGGATCTCAGATCCGCTCAAGACTAATAAAGAGGCTGTCAAAATTGTCTCAATCATCGGCAAATTGATTTTATCCAACAGAGGAGTCATCCGGGGCATCACAAACATGGGCGCTAAAAATTTGCCCAAGTTAATGAGCAAAGAACAGGAACTGCACTTCCAGGGGTACCATTTCATGATGAGCTTCGACTGTTCCACCAGAGTGCAGCAGGAGTTGTTGAGAACATTACGGAGAGATCCCAGAATTCTTCGTGCCAACGTTTTCAAGAACGATACCTCCAAAAAATTAAATTCTGGGTCGTCTTTCGAGAGAGCGTTCCAGAGCGCCCCTAGAGATTAGAGAGGAAGCAGCAGGAAGGGTAGAAACTGGAACACTGAAAGACTGGAACGTAGAGACTTGGAAGTAAATGACGAGATAATCGATGAAAAATGGAATGATGAGAGAAACAGAGAGGATCAACAGAATACTTCACGTATCCGAGACACAAGTGGCTTTATGATGCTCCGCGTCCAGTGAGACTAAACTCCAGATATTCCATACCTCATGAGTCTTTGGTCCCTGGTGTTTGAGAATGTGGCATGAGAAGATGTTGTACATAGCATAATCGAAAATATAGAGACTGTTGTAGAGAGACTGGCGTCTGTTATATGGAGAGTACCCAGGGTATGACAGCCCAGGCTTACAATGCCCAGTTGTACCAGTTGGTGCCCCTTGATATCCTAAAACTCCCATAGATTGACTCGGTAAACCCTAAAACGCTCTCTAACTGTGTCCAAATATCCACCATCTTCCCACCAATCACTCACCATCACCATCCACCATCACTCTCCATGCCTCATTCTACATACCAAGAATTATGTACACTTGTATTAATTATTAGGTGTCGAAACAGCTGCTGAACCAGACCAAGTTGATTTATGACTAATTAGACTATCTGGTCTTGGAATTCAACGCTGCTGCTCCCAGATCCGCCAAGTCGTCGAGCAGCGTCATGGACGTAGTGGTGCTGAGATTCACACGGTCGGCGTCGTGCTCGCCCTCAAAAACGGAGGGCACGGCGCTGTGCTCAAGCGACGACTGCGAGAGGCTTTCGGCGTCCTTCGCATCATCGTCGTGCGGAAGAGTCACGCCAGTAAAATGCAACGGCGTGGTGGTGCGTGCCACGGGCTCAAAGGACCCAGCGGCCACAGAAATGCGTGAGGACTGTCTCGAGCGAGCCTCACCGGCCATCTCAAACTCAGGGCCCGTCTTTCCCCCAACAGCCGCCTTGCTGTAAAAGTAAGGGAAATTGGCAGACTGCGCCTGCTGGAGGGCAGGCGGAGTGCTAGGATCGTGCGAAAGCACCCCCATCTCCAAGTCCTCGCCATGGTCACTGAGCGACACGTAGCTCGCCGTCAAGGGGTCAGACTTCGCCACGTCAATGCGCTCAACCTGCGTGTACGACCAGCGGCAGAACATGCGCTCGTTCACAACTGGCAAAAAGCGGTACTTCGTGTACAGGAAAACCACGTAGGACAACACAGCACCGCCCACAAGGTCAATGAAGTAGTGGTGGGTGAGGTACATAGTGCTCCACCAGAGCCACGACGCGTAGAGCCACCACACAGCCTTGAATCTGGGGAACAACCAGCAAAGGAACAACACGTCCATGACAGAACAGCCCGAGTGGAGCGATGGAAAGGCGCCGAAAACAACGGGCGAGTTGGAGAAAGTGCTGGTGTACATATCGACGCCAAAAAGCGCGTCGATTCGTGCTAGCCCGCCGGGGCTGCCGCTCATGCTGTAGTTCGCGGGCTCGAGTCCGTGCGCGTTCTTGTACCAGGGGGGAGCCGCTGGGAACAAGATTTGCGTCATGACACCCATGAGGTTCATGTATCCAAAGGCAAAGCCGTAGGACCTCAAGGAGGTGGGGGGACCGAAGATAAAGATGAGGGCTGCCACCACAAATGGAGCACTGAAATGGATGATCCCATAGGGGAGCCATGCCCAAATGTCGAGCACCGTGACGTTGATGGCGGCCAAAACATTGGACAAATCGTCCCCGTAAAAGATCGTCTCCATTGCTGGAAGCACCTTGACGGAAATGGGGGGTCTCCACGAGGTTGGGATCTTCCCGGCGCTGAAAAAGAGCGCAAGCCACGTGAAAATCGGCAATGCGTGCACGAAAAACTGCAGGGTCAACGGGATGAGGAAACAGGTGATGAAAAGAGAGAGGATGGCAAATTTCAAAAGAAATGACGCCGGGAAAATCACAAACACAAAGAAGATCACCGACGAGAGGAACGCGTAGTGGCACACATCGCGTACGGTCCACGGGTGGTCGCGAGCCTTCTGGATGCTGATGGAGGGGCTGGTTTCAAAGCTGAGGTCTGCTAAGGTGTTTCCAGGCCGCTTCTCGGAGAGAAAGTAGTAGTGGAAGAGCTGGTAGGGCTTCTGTACGGCCCGTGATCGAAGGAGCGACATGGCAGACTGTGGTATGAGCGTGGGAGGTTCAGGTTTGGCTCACTGAAATGGCGGATGCTGTAGAATGCTCTGGGGGGTGACTGGGTGACTTTAGGGGTACTGGAATGGATCAGCTGACTCGCGAGAGTTGAAAAGCTCTGCTGAATAGTTTCTGGAACTCCTATGCTCAGGCTCTGAGTCTCTGAAAGGCTCTGTAATTAGGCCTCTGAATAGCTCGGCGACTGTGGGCTCAAATTTAGGGCTCCTTGGGGGCGGTTCCAGTTGCTCAACCTCCTTCTGGCGCTAACTTCAGGCCGTGTCTCTGGGGCACTGTAGGGGCTCTCTCTCAGCAGACGGCAGTCTCTACGTCTGTCGTCTCTGGTCTCGACACTCGCACGTTCGGTAACTGTGCAGCTGTGTGCTATCAAGGGCTTCGGTCTCTTCAGCCTCTGCGTAGGGTTCAATAATCGAAAGTGGCAGCTGTTGCGCCTTTATAGGGAGCGTTTCTTTTGGCCACAAAAAACAAACCGATGATGGACATTACACAAAATGAGAAAGGGGAGGCGGAGGTTGCGGACCGAATAGGGGCCGGGCGCGCAAGGGGCCGGTAAAATAGCGAGCGAGCTCGCAAATGGCGCCTGGAGCTGCTGGAGCGGGCCGGGAATGAGGAAGACCAGGGGCAGAGAGATCCAAGGGCCAGTAGCAAAATCAGCCCAAAAACAGCGGCACGGGCCTCCAGAGGACGCCACTCCATCTACTCATAGAAAACCAACAAATTCTACAGTCTTCCGCCATTTCCCCGTTCCTTCTCCTCTCCACCATCCTCCCCAGTCTCGGCCGACTCGCCTATCATCTCCGGGCACGCTCAGCCTGTCAGCATTTTCCAAATGAATGTTCCTGCATATACTGTTTTCTTCTCCGCTGCTGTTCTGAGCCCCTAGAACAGCATATGCCTCTGCAAATCACTAGGGTTCCGGTCAGATAAGCGCCTGTTTGAACACTCCCTGCTGCTAGCTTGTGCCTGGCTATAGGGGCTCCAACCCAAGGTTAGATCTTTTATTATATACAGGTTATGCGTTTATGTGCAGGAATTTTGATTAACTGCTCATCTAGAGCTCCAGCTAACATGATGACTACGCCCAAGTTCGAGTTTTTGAGCAGCTCATAGTGGGCAATTGGCGTTGTTCAATCAGCTTTGTGCGAGCGACGTTCACGCAAATTTCCCCTGCTTCGATAGATATAGTAGCTTATCTGCAGTATGCACGTGACCACTTAGCAATTGTTAGAGTCGAAGCAGCTCCAGAGTCCTGGCACTGCTCCAGCGCCATGTCAATTGAAGAAACTGAGAGCGAGGTTCTCCTCACGCATGCCAATGGGTCCACTGTGCGTATTTTGAAGTACGGGGCCACTGTTCTCTCGTGGATCACCTCCGACAAGATCGAGAGGCTCTGGCTTTCTGAGGGAGCGAAATTGGACGGTTCCAAGGCTGTAAGAGGCGGGATTCCGCTTGTTTTTCCAGTTTTTGGCAAGAGCAAAGACGAAAACCACCCAACTTTCAAGCTCCCGCAGCACGGGTTTGCCAGGAACTCTAGCTGGGAATTTCTTGGGCAAACAACCGAGAATCCGTTGACCGTGGAGTTTGGTTTGGGTCCCGAAAACGTGGACCCGGAGTTGCTCAAATTGTGGGACGGTGGTGCCAATGACTTCACTCTTATATTGTCAGTATCTCTAGGCGAACACCTGCTCAAAACATCGATCGACGTGCAAAATTCGGGTAAGAAAAGCTTCGAGTTCAACTGGCTCTTCCACACCTACTACCGGATCCCCGACGTCACCGATACTCTCGTTACCAATTTTGTGGACTCCCGGTGTTACGACCAGTTGATTGGTGAGGAGTACTTTGAGAAGGCTCCGCTCATCAGCTTCCATGAGGAGTTTGATCGCATCTACAAGGACGTTGACTCGCATAAAATAGTGCAAATTGTGGAACTTGGTAAGGTTTTGACCACTATGGAACGCACCAATTTGCCTGACTGTGTGGTTTGGAACCCCTGGATCAAAAAATCCGCCGGAATGGCCGACTTCTTGCCCAAGGATGGCTACAAAAAGATGCTTTGCATTGAGCCAGGCCATGTGCTGACGTTCAAGGCTTTGGGCCCCGGTGAAAAGTGGTCTGCCGCACAGGAAATCACTTTGGGTGGGAACATCAAGCTTCAAACCAATATCTTTCAGTAATTTATGGGCGCTGTATGAATGAATTGTAGCAGTCTAGTAAGGTATTGGCAAGCTTAGTGAGAATGGTGTGAAGTCGGCGCCAATCCTCACGTCGTCCGACCTACCAAAACATCAGAGCCAGACCCACTGATACTGTGTCAGGTCGAATGGAATTTTGTTATCCCCATTGACCTTCATTGCATAGCTGATAGGAAGTCTGTGGCTCGACATGGCTCATGTCACCGGACCAGAACTCCGAGAAATGTTCCAAAAAACTCTCAAATAGCGGGAACATTGGCCAGGTCTACTCAAACTATATCAGAGCACTTTAGCATCACTACTGGATCTTAGTATGCTTTTCTATTTATATTAAGGGCATGTATATACTGTATAGAGCTCATAGCCATGTCGCAGTCAGGGACACACTCCATGGACCCATCCCTCTCTCCCAGAGCCTCCTCATGGTCAAACTTCTCCAAATTTTTTTGGATCCAAGACCTGCCATATGAGGATCAGCTGGAAGATTTTCAGCGAAAAGCAGTTCCTATGGCCAAAGACCACTCAGAGTAACGTGGGAGTAGACTCCATGTAAGGAACAAGGGATGTGTAGATGACTGCCCAGTTTTAAATTAGACTGCGTTACCCAGGGCTTAGGGAGGACTCCGGGCAGGTATTGATGGTCGAATATTAGTGCTCGTTGGTCTAGGTCCTCCAATCGGCCCTCGGAACTAGTGCTCACTGCTCGTGGTGCTCGCTATGCTCCCAGTCCTCGGCCAACTGCGGGCCCTTGGTCCTGACGAGTCCCCAGTATTCCAACTTCAATCAAAAACAGTCATCTACTGCCTCATCCACCAAATTATCCAACGATTCCCCTGGACGCTTCTCTACTGCCACGAGGGCCGCTCCTTCGCCATCTTCATGAACCTCTGGAACCGCGACTCGGTGCGTTTAGCCGGTTCCAGCCGAAGCGACGAGTTCAGGGCCTTGTGCTTGAGCAGCTGCTGCTCGATCGACTTCTGAGAGGACGAGATCGTGGGCTTGTTGTACAATGAGAAGGGGGCAGGGGTCGTCACGTGTGGCTTGGCAAGGGTAGGGATGGAGCTTTTTTTGCGGAGGGTGCGCGGGGTGGAGGGGAGCGCCGGGCTATGAGCGTCGCCAAAGTGGCCGAGGGGGGTGGCCAGGGCGAGCGAGTTGCTGGACGCCTTGCGGTTGAGTGTCGGAATCCCGGAGCCTTCCGGGGCCTTTAACGACACCGATGCCAGCAGCAAAGCTCTGGAACTCGAAGCGAATTTGGAGCTGAGTGCAGAGCCCGGTCCGCCCTGTGAGTTCAACGACACAGCGCTGGATTTCCGCCGCACCCCGGCGATTTCAAGCGACAGCACCCGGTTCCGGCCGGGTGAGTTCACGGGTGGTGGTCTGAGGATCGGCTTCGGCTTGAGGAACTGCCGTTCAGTGGTGCGGGCGCTGGAAGCTTGCGCGCTCGAGACGTGGGACCTCTGGGCGTTGCTCGAGGAGGCAGTCTGTGGTTTCCGTTCCGGCAGACCCGTGCCCTCCGTATCGTTGAGGAGCAGGTGCAAGTTCATGCTGCCCTTGGAGGGTGAAATTCGCCGGAAGGGGCTACTGTTGAGGGCGGGTCGGGGAGGGCTCGGGGCAAGCAATGCGGGCTCGATGTGCATCGTGTCCGGGGAGCACAGGGCCCTCTGGTCGGTCGAGGGCCTGAGGGCGGTGGGCCCCCTGGGGTCCAACGTGGGGCTCTCTTCGCCCTGGCGTGCTACTGGAGGCTCAGGGAGCACCTCCTCGGGTCCCACGAGTGTGCGCCGTCGTTTGGTGACGCTGGAGAGGAGCTCGTCGGCTGTGCGCTTGTCGTCGTCGGGGTTTGGCGCCACTTTTATGGGCAGCGAGAGCACCTGGCGCTTCAAGGGCTGGCTGTGGAGTGAAGAATGGGCCGTGAGACTCTGGGGCTGTAATTTGATGCCGCTGGCGGCCGTGAAGAGCCCAGGGACGGGGGGATGAGGCGCCACTTTCTGGGCGTTTTTGGAGGCCCAGGGAACGGCGTTCTCTTTAGAGGCCCAGTGAGCGGCTGAGTTTTTTCTGTGGCCTCTTGGACTCTCTGTGCGTTTTCTAGGGCCCCAGGGGGCTTCGCTCAGCGTCCAGGGGTCGGAGGTGTGGGCGCCCGAGCTGGCTCCCCACGGGCCGCCAGAGCCCGCCAGCTCTCGCGAGGCGGCGTAGTGGCTTTCTATCAGCTCCATTTTGCTGAATCCGTGGCGATGGACCCCTGAAAAGCGCTTGGTTCTCCCCGAGGAGGGCGAGAGCGGTGTGTTTGTGGCGTTGGTGAGGGGGCCGAGATGCTGGGAGATTTCGTGGGCCCGTGCGTTGAGCTCGTCCAAAACGTTGGCGGTGAGCTTCTGCGAGTAGCCCTTGTTCTTCATTTGAACGTCGAGGTCTATCGACGGGTAGAGGCCGGGCGGAGAGCATTGGAAGGGGGACGAGAGCTGGAGGTTGCGGATTCGCTTGATGGGGGTGCTGAGGTCCTGCGAGGAGTTGGAGACGTCCATCGCGGCAAATTTCAGATGCGTCTGGGCAAGAAGGAGAGCGGCTGGCAGTGTCTGCTCGGGGTCTGGTGGCCTCTGCTCTGGGTCTGATGGCTGACTCTCTGCTGGGAGACTCCTGAGATCGCAGCATCGCTCGATCGGGAAAGGTAAATAGAGTGTGTGCAGGAATTGAAAATACACAGGGGCAGAATGCGCTAAGCAGCGGGACATTAGGGGGAGAAATGGCGAGATCGCGTAAAATAGCGGCAAAGCTCGTTAAACGGCGGAAACTTGGCGGAAGTTTCAGAGTTGGGCTGCGAAACGAGTGGAGTACAAGCTGAATTTGGACTCCCAGGCTCTGTCTGATTACACTGGGATAATACTGCTAAATCGAATTATATATTATGACCCAGCGAACAATTAAGAATTTCAAGATATAGGGAAGTTCTACAGCTTATTTTTTTGGTACTGTCCAGCAAGTCCGGCCCCCAGCTTCGGAATCTCATTTTGAAATCTCAAACTTCAAAACATCGGCAACTCGCGTCAGCCTCTGTACGAATGCCACGGACATTCACCGGGCCTCTTGGCATCTACCACTAGCTCTCTCTCTATGACTATTTATCACTAGGTAAAACACGTGACTTGCTCCCTTGCCCCAGGTCCGAGGCCATGGACAACCGGAAGACATCTGGACCTCGTTATCGGGACTTGGACCTCGCTACCACACACTTGTGGTTCCTGGCCTCACCCACTCCGAGATTCCGAGCCCGTTACCTCGGCAGTGGCCATCGCCTTGTGGTTGTGCTCGCGCATGTGGAACGGCTCTGAGAGCCCTCGGTACGAGGAAGGCCGCAGGGCCTGCGCAGGGCTAATGCACGCCCCGGACATGCGCACGAACGACGCCGTAAGGACGCTGAAATCTGCGCATGCTCAGCAGATTTGTGCGCTAAGATGCGTACCCTGGGCCGCTGCAATGCGCGCTTGGGCGGCTAAAAGGCTGCGGGGAGGCGACGTCCGAGCTCCGAGCTCCAGTCGACAGCCTCAGCATTCGGGCCCGAGATTACCGAAGCCTCGGAAAGCAGCCTCAGGAAACTTTTGGACTGTTCTGGGGGTATTTTACCGTTTGGACCAGCATAAAAATGGGTACTGGTGCCATGAGGTGGGTCCTGCAAAGTTCCAGCGTGAGCCCACTGGGCTGCCTGTGGCTTTGGTGCGCGGAGCTGGGCGCGCTAGGGAAGCTGCGGGGCTGTTACTGTGTAGACGGGGCCGCAGCCGCCCCTAGGACAGACGGAGGCTTGGAGCGGCTATCTACCCCCCAGTTGGGGATCGTAAGGTCGTGCAAAAAAAATACCTTTTATACCAGGACAGGCCCATTTTCTGATCACATCATGTCCACCCAGTAGAGTATCACCCAATCATCCCCAAAAGGTCGCCATATCCCTTCGAGAGTATACCTCCGGACAACTCAAAAATAACCAATAGACGATTGGCAAGGATAGAGGTATCCCATCGAGCGAATTCCCGATTAGGACAAGTCAAATTTTTTGAGATGTCGCATCCCGCTACGAAAGGGGTCCGAACTTAGTCCGAGTCGAATTGCGACTTAGGAGCGGAGAAAGCTCGCTGATCCGTACCCCAGTCCGGAATTGACTCAGGGCCAGGGTGGAGAAATTTGACTCGATAAAAATGAATAGTGGTGCTGACGTAAGGCTCGGGGCAATTTGGTCCTGAAAAAAAGACGCGGCAGAGTCAAGAGGTTGTGGGTCTCTGGTCGGGGCCCAAAGATGGCGCCATAGAGAAAACAGTAGGTGGCCCCAAAGTCCGGCAGTATTTTCTCTAGGACCCAAGGGTCCGGAGTTTGAATTGGGGATTGAGCAGGGCGCGCCCTTTAGAGCTGAAGCACAACGGGCGGGCTTGCCCATGACTCAGATGATTCACCCTCCCTGAGTTTTCCGCATGCTTCCGAAAATGTCCGTTCCGGAAGAATCCCTCCGGGTTAAGGGATCAGGTGCGAAGTCGCTGGCATCGCTGCTCAGTATGCAGGGATCCTTACTCCGCAAAAAGCACGAGCCATTAGAACCTCTCGTATCTGCTCCGAAACGTTTGGTAAGTTCCTGAAAAGAAGAGTCCCTGATGAACTAGTGTTTTTAGTGATAAAGATTCATCGATTTCAGAGAAATTTCGAATCCCGGGCTACTCGGAAGCTGTGTGATGTTCTCTCAACGGCCTGCCGTTCATTCGCTCGCTAATAGCTGCTCCCACGCGAGTTATTATCTCGGAGCTTGGAGCGACCTAAGCCCGCGACTCACCTCTCGTCTTCTGTTCCTAAAATGTCCGATCCCTCGTATCGGGACTGCGCTATCCGCCCCAACTCCGGCTACGGAGCGTTGATTCCATCGGAGGTGCTGGTCCGAGATGGGAGAAACTCGTCCGAGATGGGGGGTTCTGCTCCGAGATGTTTCGGGGTGGATACGCTGGCGAGTGAGGCCTACTAGAACTAATAATGAGCTGTGAGGTGGGTGGAGATGGAAGTCTAGCGAGTATGGCGCCTAGGCAAACTGCCAGTGTGGTACTGGGACCATTCCAGTCCGGACCACCAAGCATGGCGTTAATTTTTTTTCCCACCGTCTGCCTTTGCGAATCTCCCCGTGTTAACGCCCACCGCCATCGAGCGCCACCCACCGCCACCTAGCGCCACCCAGAGCATCCCCGCGCTATTTCCCAAGCCATCACCAATGACGAGGCGCGCGCACTGCGCCGTTTGGGCTGCAACTGGCGCTGGACACTCGTTAGGTCCCCGTAGAACCCATTACCAGTCTCCTATGACCCTACACTATCACCAGCAGTGTTTCTCTCCCTCTCCACTTTGTCGCTCTATCTCCTTCCACTCCTCGAGTTTCCCTATGCCCGGACCCCAGGGGTGACACGAATCTCAGCGCTTATCACCAGCGCCCCTAGCGCGGCTAAGGCCGGTGGAGTGGCCCTGGTCCCACCTCCGGTGCCCCGTCTCTTTTATGAAATGACCTGGGGTATAGTTCGTCACTAGATCCATCGTAGCTCTGTTCTAAATTCCGCCTCATCTTCCGCTATCATTTCTACGTCAGTTTCTGGCGAGTTTCTGCTTCAATTGCCCCTCTCCTCCTGATCGTATCGTTCTCATCGCCACCGCTCAGAATGCCGCCAACTTCCCCCGCCTCCTCGCAACTCCGTGGCCACGGCCCCTCCTAGTGTCTGTGCCTAAATCCGCGGTCAGAAACCTCGCCCCGTTATTTTCTTGGGCTCCGTATCCTCACCTCCGGAGCTGCCCTCATCCGCAGCCCACTCTCCCCTCCGTAATCAACTCCGGACCCGTCCTATCGGGATACCCCAGATACCGAGGTCGCCTAACGATCACACGCTGGTTCGTTTTCGGGACTGGGCTCCGGGCCCTTAAATAGCCCCCGTTTCCTCCCGTCTGGGGTCGTCCTGTTTTGAATCTCTCGCAAAGTCCCGACATTCTGCTACCATCAACAGCTTACTGCTCCTCATTAAGTCCGCGAGCTCCTACTGCTGTCTACGCTTATAATTTTGTTCATTCCTGTGCACAGCCAACACCCCAGCTCCCTTATTCCCCCCTTCCCCAGTCCCAGAGGCCTCGCTGCCCCCTCTCCCTCCACGATGTACACGCAGTCGCTCCTCTCGTACTCCATCAGCTACCCAAAGCCTGCCACCGCTGCCCCGGTCGACGCTTCGGTTCCAGTTACCCTCCCGCCTCTTCACTCGGCGTTCGCACACCCCGCGCGCACCGTGTTGCATCCCGCGTCGCCCTACCTGGCACTTCCTTCCATCGCCGTACCGGGCACCCCTTCAATGTACGCGCCCTCGCCCATCTCTCACCGCCTGAGCGCCCAATATGGCAGCTCCGCCACACCTTCCGCCAGCCCCTTGACCGAGAAAAATTTGGCCTCCAGCAGCTACTACTCGGGCATGCCCTCGCCGCCAAAGTCGGTGGGGTCTGTGACTTCATCCGTCGGCTCTGTGTCCCCCGTGTCTCTGCCCTCGTTGCAGAGGCTGTACGTGCCCATACTGTCGCAGACGAGCTCCGAGCTTGACTCGGCACGTGCCCTTTCAAGTATTGCGCAGCTGGCTGCGCACTATCCTTCCCAATTGGGTCCAGAAACCGCATCTCCTCAACAGGAAATCCTCCCCTACAACATCCCCCTCATCCAGCATCAACATCAGCACCAGCACCAGCATCAAAGTCCGCTCTCCCCCCACTCTTCCGTGTCGGAAGACCAGCCCAAGAAGAGAAGACAGCGCGCAGGTCCCTCGTGTGATTCGTGCAGACAGCGCAAGGTCAAATGCAACGCCGAGATCATCATCGTGTCCACGACGCCGTCATCGTTCGCGGAAGAGTTTGCGCAACTCTCGCTCTCTCCTGCTGAGGTCTCCCAGCTACTCCAAGGATCCCCCATCACCTTGCGGGACTCCTTTCAGTTGGTGGTGCAAAATCAAAAGCTCGTGAAGTTCTTGAAGTGCAAGTCATGTGACCTGAAGCAGATCTCGTGCTGTTTCTCCAAGGGCTTCACCAAGGAAGACATCATCGTTTTGTCCAAGAGATCGGACCCCTACAAAGTGGCCAAGCCCTCGGCAAAGCCCACCGAAAAAGTACGCAAATTGTCCATCAAAAGTACCAAAGACGACGCCCATAATAGAAAGTCCTCGTGCAGCCTCTGTCGTCAGCGCAAGGTCAAGTGCATTTTCAACGAAGAGCTCGGGAAATGTGAGGGCTGCAATCGCAAAAACAAGGTCTGCTCGTTCGACTGTTAGGCGAATTATAGAATAGCAGACATGATACAACAGACTGTAGAGTGCCTAAGTGTAGTCCACCAGCAGTGCAGACCACAACGAAAGGTGGAAGGGAGGGCCTGTGATGTCACGTGATTTTGTTACTCTTGAATCCTGCACACGGAGGGGTTGGCCGGGCCAGCGGCCGGCGGCAGCCCAGCACCGACGGAGACTGCCCAGGACCAGCGGAGCACAGCCAGGGACTGTGGAGACCGGAGCCGTCCAGTTCTGGGGGTCCGGACTTCGACATGAGGTGCGGGGTGTGAGCGTCCGAGTCGGCGCTGCTGGAGTGTAGGGCCGGAGTCGATGTCTCGGGTTCCGGAGCTGGCGTCTTGGGTCCTGGAGATGGTGTCACGGGACCTGAAGCTGGGGCGTGGGGTCCTGGGGCTGACTCGTTGCAGGACGAGGGGGTTGCGTTTCTCGGTGGTTGGAGCGGACCCTTCGTCCATAGGATGGTCAGAGGAGCGCGTAGCGAGCTGCAGTGGGTCGAGCTCGGAGGGCTATGGGGCCGCCCAGTGTCGCTCCGCGGGCTACTTTGTGGAGACCCCTGCGGGGAGCTGTTCCCTGACGTGGGGCCTAGAGCCCCCGAAGTCGCAGGTAGGTGCCCAAGCTCCGGAAACCGCCGGGGCCGCCCGGGTAACGCTCCGCTGGCACCTGCTCGGCGAGAGACACTGCGCTCGGGGCCCAACAAATGGCCCCCAGGAGCAGACGCTGGTCGTGTGCCCTAGAACTTGAACACCTCTGCGATCCTCTCCCTACAGGGCGCAATTCGTTGCCTAGAGTGCCCCTCACTCTCTACAATAAGAGCCTCTCAGCCTCCCAGAGGCCCCTAAGGGCCCCAATCTGTCCACTGGCCCCCTGCCCTCTTCCCTCTCCCTGTACCCTGTACCCTGCCCTTTCCCTCGGCCCTCTTCCCTACACCAGCTCCTTCTTTGTATATTACCGCTACGCCTCCTTCGCCAAAGTCTCGCCAATTGCACCTAGCACCGTCAGGAGGCACCCCACGTCCGTGAGCAACACGTCGCTGTTCAACTTGATGATGGCGTCGTTGTTCAAGTCGTGAACACGTGCCACGAGCGACTCCACGAGCTTGCTGCGGCCTCCGCCGAGCAGCTGGTGCCGAAAAGACACAAAATACAACAACTGGCGGCCCAGGCCGATGAATTTGCTGGTCCGGAGCGCCACGTTGACCACCACCTTGTCCTTGAAGAGTTTTTTGGAGCTCGGCTGGAACGAATTGACAGTGAAAATCAACTGCACCAGCTCAAAGGACCGGAACGAGGTGTCGAGGGTCACGCGGGCCATGCCGTTCGCCAACTTCGTCAGCCGCTGGGAAAACGCGTCCTGCATCGCCGCGATGTGGTTGATCGCCGGAAGCGACACCCGGAGGTACTTGAGCACGCCGGAAATGACCCCAGACCCGTCGGAAACGACGCTGGACCCGTCGGAACTGCCCCCAAAACCGCCCGCCAGCGCGCCCGGGCCCTCCGCGTCGTCCTGGCTCTCCAAGTACCGGTTCACGTGACCCACCATCGCCTGGAACAAGCGGCTGCTGCTGTCGCTGCGGAGCTGCACCCCCGTGCCGATGACCACCGCAAGCCGCCCGTGCTCGCGGTCGAACGGAAACGCCACCTCGTCCAACGACACCGCGTGGAGCTCGGCGATGCCGAAGCTGCGCACCTGGCCCACCACCCCGAGGAGGACGCTCAAGTGGCGCAACTGCTGGAACACGCGCGCCAAGAGCTCGCTGTCGCTGGCGCTGGCGCTGCTCATGGAGCTGGACATCGGCACCTCGTCGGTGATCTCAAACAGCCGCGCGCCCACCCGGAGCGCGCCCAGCGACGCCACGAGCGGGTGGCTGAAGTTGCGCAACTTCCCCGTGAGCGTCAACTGCATCACAGGCCCGCGCACAGGGTGGTGCGCGAGCTGCACCCCGAGGAAGACCACGGTGGCCGAGTGACGGAGCGGCACGAGCGCCCCGCGGTGGTTGAAGAGCGCGATCTGCGTCTGGTAGATCACGTGCAGCTCCGCGGAGGCGCCCGGCTGCGGCCCCGGAGCCAGCGCCGCCACCTGCGCGTACACCCGCGCCAACACGCCGCCCTGGACCTTCACGTGGCGAACGCCCCGGCGCACCAACTCCTCCACCACCACGTGATCGATGATCAAGTTGGAGCAGGTGCTGGCCATCTCTTCGCAGAGCGCGTACGTCAACGGCACGTCGTCCGCCACCGGCAACTGCTCGGCCCACTGCACCTTCCACTCGCCCTTCAAGGACTTTATGCGCGCGACCCACCAGTAGGTGCGGAAACTGAGGCCGCTGATCAACGCAACGAGGAACCAGCTCGACGGCCAGTTCTTGCGGCGGTAGAACTGGAACCGCGTGGCGGCCAGGGCGGTGGCCTGGGCCCACAGGGCGGCCAGAAACGGCGCCCCCAGGCTGCGAGTGGGCGCCAGGGCCTTGGTCCAGTGTGAGGTGGGCCCTTCGGAGGTGGGCCCGTGGGAGGTGGGCCCGTGGGAGGTGGGCCCGTGGGAGGTGGGCCCTTGGGAGATGTGGCCCAGAGCACTGGGGGCCAGGGCACCGGGGGCCAGAGCACCCAGCAGCCCATTCGCCTGGGAGGTCAGGGGTCCGTTGGCCGAGCCGTTCGCCGAGCCATTCGCTGAGCCACTCGATGGGCCACTCGCTGGGCCATTGGCCGCCAGCGCCCCGTTCGGCTCCAGGGCCCCCGCCAGGGCACCCATTTCGGAGCCCCCGCGGATCGCCACCGCCAACTTCGCCGTCTCGTACTCCCCGAGGCTGACGATGTCGTTCGGGATCCACTCGGCCGTCACGAGCTTCCCGTCGATCTCCTGGCGGAACGACTCGAGACGCAAGCGGAGGAGCTGTGCCGTGACGCTGCGCACCATGTCGCGCTCGCTGACAAAGGCACGCGACGGCGGCGCGTTGATGGCGCGCGTGGCCTGCTGCTGGGCCACCGTGGGGTCCACGAAGTAGAAGAATCCTGTCAAGGGGTTTATGGCAAAGACGGCGGAGCGCGAGGGCGTGAGCTTGACGAGGAGCTGGTGCGGCGAGAGGAACGAGCAGGGCCCGTCGGCGGGCTCTGGCTCTGAGTCTGTGGCCTCTGGCGCTGGTTCTGCGGCCTCCCCTAGGGCCAGCGCCCTCGCCAGCGCCAGCTCCGTCCCCACGCTCGCCACCGCACCCAGGCCGAGCTCGTGCCGCAACTGCCCGTGCACACGCGCCACGATCTCCTCCGAGTGGCGGTTCGCCACCACGCTCAAGATCATCTCGATGCTCAAGTCCGCGGGCCGCGCGGTGCCGTCGCCAGGGCTGGCGCCAGGGGACGCCGGGTCCAGCCCCGGGCTGAGCAACGCGCCCATGCCGTGGTCCTCCACGTAGCGCCCGTTCTTGAACCAGCGGAAGTTCAAGCTGTAGCCGCGGTCCACTCCGAGCTCCACGAACGAGCGCCAGTTCTTGGACATGAAGTGCGCGCTCCAGTAGTTGATGACGATCAAACTGCGCCCGTGCTGGTGCTGGAACTGGACGTTTCCGCGCCACTTGCCGTTGGCGGCCAAGTCGCGCAACTGGCGCAGGATGAGGTGGAGCTTGAACGAGATGGCGTAGCGGTGGAGCACGTCGTAGAGCCCGCGGAGCCCCTGCGAAAGGAGCACCAGGTTCGCCACCTTCTCGAGCTTCTGGAACAGGCCCGGCGGCAACCGGGTGGCCGCGTGCTCGTCCTGGTGGGTGATTAGCAACGTCTCCGGGTTAATGCCGAACAAAAACTTGAAGTCGACGAAGTAGAAGGGCGAGCGCAGGTACTGGGCGCGGTCCGAGTGGTCGTACACCACGAGGTCGTTGGCCACCGAGATCGACACCTGGAACTCGTTGGCCACCGTGAAGTAGGCGCGGCCGTCGCACACGCGGTGGCCCGCCACCAACCGCGCGGGCGCCTCGGCCTCGTCCATGAGCGCCAAGCGCGTGCTCAACGCCAAGTTCACGTCGCGGAGCGTGCGGAGGATCTTCCGCGCCAGCACCGGCGCCCGCGGCACCAAATTGTACGACGGGAGCTGCGGCCGGCCCTGGACCAACACCTCGAGCGCGGTCACGAGGTCTGCGTTCGGGAGCTTGGCCGCCAGAAGACGCCCCAACTCGCCCACGCCCCAGCTCAAGTGCTCGAAGCTCTGGTCCTGCATTCGGAGCCAGTTCAAGGTGTCGATGAGCCGCGATACCTCGCGGGACGCCGCCGCCCACTTGACGAGGGCGTAGAGCTTGACGAACTCGTGCCGGAGCGCGATCACCACCTGGAGCAACTCGCCCTTGCGGCTGGAGTCCAACGTCGAGTAGCGCGTGGCCCCAAGGTTCTCCAACGCGGTGGCGAGCTTCTTGTAGGCGTCCTGGGCGTAGAACCGGAGCACCTGCGCGAGCGGCACGATGTTGGCGGTGATGTGTGGGATGGCGGGCGTGGCGGAGGCGCCCGAGTGGCCGTTGGCGAGCCCATTGCGCGCGGCTCCGGGCCCTGCACCCGTGGCCCCGTCCTCCAGTCGCTGCGTGAGAGTCTCTGTCGCCCCTGGCTGCTCGCCTGCCTTCGTGTGCGTTCCGTCCATCGTCCTGGAGGGCTCCGCTGCGTGTGTCAACGTTGCGATTTGTGTTCTCAGTCCTCTGGCGAGCGCTGCCGACCGTGCGCGACAGAGCCCTCACACTGCGCACTACCCTGTGGCCTCCCCTACCCTCCCGGCCCTCCCTCCGGGGAACGGCCGCCGGCAGGCGTTTCCGTTCAACGGCGGTCTGGCGGTCCGCTCCGCTGGCCACTCCGTGGAGGCTCCTGCGGAGGGCTGTCCCCCCTGCGGGGGGCGCTAGGGGCCTGAGCGCAGCGAGCAGAGCACCACGCAGGGGCTCTCGCCGAGCAGGCGCCAGCGGAGCGTCAAGCAGCCGCCAGCGGGCACTCTGCTGATTTGGCTTCCAGATTGAGATCTCAGGGTCCCACGGCCCGAGAAGGGAAGAGAGACGGGGGAGAGGAAAGCGGCGATAGCCCAGGCTGGAGCCCTGAGGAGTGGAATGAACGCAAAGGGCAGAACCGGACCCGAATGATCTCAGGGACCGGCCCCAAAACACCGGGAGTCAGCGCTACTTCGTCTATCCCAGCGCCACCTCAACGTCTCCCGATCGCTCCCTTTGCTCCGCCTTCTTCGCTCTTCTCCCCTACTCTAAGGCACCCGCCCCCTGCCTTACTCCCTCTCTCTGCCCTTTACCCTCTCTCTAGCCACTTCCTACTGCCTCCCTACTCCCCCTCGTTTTCCACTCAGCTCATGGGATGGTGTCCCTCTGGCGCTCCACTGCTACTCGTCTCTACAGTTCCTGAGGTGTGTACTGTGCACTCTATGTCCAAGAAAAGACAGCCCCGAGGCCCAGCGGGGCCCACTGGTCGCCTCTGACCGCTGACGTTCTACTGGCTCAGGCTGCCGAGGTTTGTGCTCCGGGGCTCACTGCTCCAAGGCTTCGGGGACCTTGCGACCTGCGAGTGTCGCCCAATGCCCAGCAGAGCGTCCTAAGCATCCAAGAGGCCCTAGGGGCGCGTATCTCCTGGTGCCGTGACGCTCCGCTGGCCACTCCGTGGAGGCTCCTGCGGAGGGCTTTCCCCCTGCGGGGGTCCTAGTGCCCCGAGCGCAGCGAGCAAAGCCCCACACAGTGGCTCCCGCCGAGCAGGCGCCAGCGGAGCGTCACCAATGCCCCGGCGACTC